>JAAAKQ030145359.1:0-13114 GCA_010016005.3 Zanna intricata
TATTTTTTCTTTTCTTAGAGTAGAAGGGGCTAATGACCAAAGCAGTCGATGCCCCTAAAACTTCAAAGAAAAAAAAAAAACAATATATGTATAAATAATTATTTGATACATAAAATAATATTGTTTTAGTTATTAAAGCAACATAGTATTATTTTTTTTATCTATAACTATGTATAACGTTACTATGAGGAAGATTGTATTCATAAATTTTTTTTTTCATTAAGATTTTATTTAATCCCGTAAATTAAATATTAGACTTTAGTATTCGTTAAATTGTTAAATACTTTTTTACCAGGCTTGGCTAGTGTAAGCCTTTTTAATTTTTATGACTTCTAACACAACTTTATGTTCTTAAAACTATTTCCAGTTTTTCATAGTAATTTTTAGGAGCAAGTTTCGAGTATATTAACTCTCAACGGCAATCATTTTAAATTATGTATGTTATAAAGGCAAACGAATTCAGAATTTCCTATTATTATCCTGATCGTTCGGATTTCTATAAGTAATTTGAAGTCAGATTATACAATAATTTAATTTAAAAAATTATTTTAAATTTTAACTATATGTTTTTGAAAAAAAAAAATGAAAATCAAAAAGCTAAAACGTTTTGGTGTAAACACAATTTACGTAGAGTATAAAAAATAATAATTATACCCAATATAGAATTTTTTTTTTCTGAATAGAATCTTTATAATCTTAAAAACAGTATATTAAACAGTATATTTGTGATTATTAGCTGTATTGATAAAAAATATTTTAATGAATAACAAAAAAAAAAAATCTCAATACACCATCTTGTGATTTTGTAGTAATATAAAAATAATTACGTATCTTT
This sequence comes from Zanna intricata, assembly GCA_010016005.3. NCBI lineage: Eukaryota > Metazoa > Arthropoda > Insecta > Hemiptera > Fulgoridae > Zanna > Zanna intricata. Next base: position 836 of record JAAAKQ030145359.1, read on the forward strand.
ATTTTAATAATAATTTTATCATTATTAGGATTGGCATTTGTTGTGAATAATTTATTGACCGTTTTGAAATATTATTTTAATTAATTTTGTTACTGTTTGATCTTATTTTTTGTGTATTACTTTTAATTTAACAGTCTAATTTCGTTAATGTAATTGTTTATATTACAAAAAATAAATAATAAGCGATTGTAACGTACGTACAGAAATTGCTATAAAAGTCTTAAAACGGGAATCGTATTACAAAATTAAATGCATTGACACTGTAAACACCCTGTAGATTTGTACAGTTACAACACAAATATACTTTACAGAAATTTTGAAATTTTTTGTCCACCGTGGTGAATCTAACTTTAATTTTTTTAAAAGTAAGATCAGTCGTATGAGTACTGATTTTCATGTGACTGTGATAAGGAAAACGACAATGAAACCAGTTTTTCATATGCTATTCCTGTTTTTCATTAGTATTCCTGTTGAAATGTTATCAAAAAATGTTTAATTTGTATGTGTGTGTGTGTGTGTGTGTGTGTGTTCCAACCAGACATTTTGCTTCCGTATTTTCTCTTCAGAAATGTGTTCCACTCCCTTTTCATCTTGAGAAACGTTTGAAAAAATACATGTTCCTAATTTTCTCTGAAAAAAAAAATTAACTTCAGATATGAGTTAGCACGGGACATGTAAAAATGTACCTGGTTCTAAGAAACCAACCCCAAAAGATCCACGTCACTTCATTCGTTGTATGCGTTGTTTAATTTTGGCCGATTTCTAAGCTTCTTGGTCAGATTTTCTATTATAGTTTGCTAACTATATATTGCTAAAATCCAGAAACAGAGCCAGCCTTCTTCATTATTGTTCTAAAAAAATTGAAAAGTTAATAAAGAACTTAAAATTTGGACATAAAAAATAGTAAAATTTACCCATATACGAAGAAATGATAAAAAAAATAATCTAAAAATCTTTTAAAAAAATTATTATTTTCTTTTATAAACTCCGTTAATTTTTAATAATGACAAGACCAAAAATTATCTTTTATCTAAACTTCGCTCAAAATTCAATGTTTACCTCAACCTCATTGAGAACTATACTACGCGTATCAAAACCAGAATGGCTTTGTTTATTTTTCTTTTAACACATACTTTTAGTTGGTTGTAATTAAAATTATGAGATTTAATAACTGATTTTAATTATCATTTCAAAATGAAATTCAATAAAGAGATTTTATATCGCTACTGAAAAAGGTACCGATATATTCCCCTCCTTTTTTGGTTTTTCCTTTTTTTTTTTAACGAAATCGTCACTAAGTTATTTATAATAACTATTTTAATTAAATTATTTTATTACTACCATATTTTAATAATTATATTGTCAAGATATACGCAAAGATTTACTTCATTCTAATGACCAGCTTCACCCTCGTTCCCTAATTTTGATACATTATAGCTTATCTTATCATTACTATACTGATTAATAATTATTTTAAATATTATTACTAAATAGTTAACTGACAATTAAGGATTCTTTTGATATAATCTTCTTACAATTGGTACTTTAAATATTTTATTGAGATTTTTGAAAACCATTCATTGTTTCCGGCTCATGGAATGAATCCTGACAGTTAAATGGATTTGAATCTAGTTTCAGTTTAATTTCCTAACTGTTATTAGATATATTTGAAAACAAAATAATAACAATGAAAATAAAAATAAACATACTAGCTGAAAAGATATCAAAATTTAATTTCTAACAATATAATTACAGATTTACGTAAAATATGTAATTTTACACAACTTCTCAACACAAAACAAATAAACCGATATTAATCATAGATTTTGAAAAAAGAATGGAATTTTTTCAAACTATAACGATTATGCTGATAAGTATATGGCTTAATTTATAGTTGTGGCAGTAGTTGCAGCTAAATCGATATTCTTATAAATACAGGCATAAAATATTTCTCAAATTTTAACCGTTGTTAGGGTCTGTTTCCAAATTGAAGTGTTTTAAAACATATTTTTTTTTATTTTTGTAATCTATAACACTGTCATTTTTTAACAGTATGTCTTATTTGAAGAAATGAAGTTCTCCAATTTAGTTAAAATTTTTAAAATTTATTAAACTTACTTTGAATGGTAAAGCGAGAGTTAAATAGTGACTGTAAATAATCTCTGACCTTTTCCGGTTGGAAGAAAATTATTATTATTATGTTGTACATACGCGTAGTCGGAGCAACAAAAGATACTCAACTTTTTGCAAAGATGCATTTAGTCACTATTGAGAAACCGTATTCTTTTACAATTGTACATACCAAAAAGGAATAATCCGATCCTACACGCCAACGGAAATGGGTAAGAAATTACAGATCCTTCAGAGTTACAATAAAAATTCTGGTTAAATAATTATTTTCTGTAAAAATATTACTAACTTCAATTATCAATAGATAATTTGTTCATTCTATTTTAGTATTATCAAAATGTTATACAGTATTTGTCAAACAATATTTAATTAACTGACGAATAGTACATTTAATTTAAAACAAATAATTGAAATTCCAGTTTTCAATGAGTGTTTTAAATTATTACACTCCAAAATGTTATCTATACACTAGAGTTTATGTACTTATTCTGCAACTTTATACTCGGCATAGTACATTTCGTTGATTTTCTGTTTTATCTTCCCTTTCTTTCCTTATTTAATAAAATAAGTAGGCATTTAATTGATCCCGAATTTTTTATAGCATTATTCTTTTAAAAAAATAACTGTTTGCTTTCTTGTGACTCTTTTTCTCCAGCTTTTTGTTCATACTAATGGTATTGGAAGTTAAGAAATAATTACTAAAAATTACACAATTTTTTTAGATTTGCTACTCGAGATTAAATTTCTAAAATTAATTTTATTAAAATTTAATTTTCCAGTAACATTTTGTGGAAACCTATACCAGAACTTCTTTATGCAAAATTCTCGTATTATGGATAATTTTTTTTTAATATTATTCTAATTCGATCGATACCGGTAGGTTTACACAAACTTACACACACTGTGCCTACAATACGCTTCAATGAATTCTTTATAATACAATGGAAGTAAATTCATTAAAAGTATAACTGGCTAAGGCTTTTTTTCTTTCTTTATTTTTTCTTTTATTTATATTTTTATTATGGTATTTTAAGCGAAAGAAAAGTAATTAATTTATAAAGAGAATTTTATTTCACATTTTATTTTAGTTGTTTTTTTAATTTCATTAATCATTTATTATCTAATTCTACTGAAAATCTTTTGTTGTAAAACACATGGAATCATAAATTATGAGTTAGATAAAAAATAAATTTATTCGCATGATATATATCAAATATTAATATCCAGCAGTAGTTTTTATAATAACTATTATGTATTATAAAATGTTATTTATATATTATGTATTATATATTTTCATTACATTCTATAATGCTTTTATCTTTTAGCCGTGATTGAAATATATTTTTCGAAAAATTTACTTTAGTTTAAAAATTTACGAGATTCACTACAGCAAATATATTTTTTAAATGATTTATTAAATATTTTCTATATATTTACTTATACATGTTCAAAATGGAGCTTAAAGGAGCACAAATTTCTTCTAAATCCTTTTATAAAAGACACTTAATAACTGAGGATTTTATTATTCAACGGTCTAAATTCGTATGGTAGTTAAATTTAAAATGAGGAAATACTTTCAAAATATTAAAAGATGTAAATACAGTACGTGAATTTAAGCCGATCTACATGAACAAAATAGAATTAAATTACATTTTTATTAATATTTTACAATAGTCTACAGTTTAATGTATGAACAATATCTTCCAACTTTCATCCAAATCTTTAAAAACAATTAATTATTAGTTTCCAAACACTACATAATTAAAAAAAAAAGAAATACGTAAGCAAAAACGAAAAAATTTTCAATTTTTATATGATAAAATATTTTAAGTTGAATAAAAAGCTTTACTGAACATCGCACTTCTAACACGTTTAATTATTCTACGAAATACTGCAACCAATACAACCAAAACTTTTATTTTGGTTATTAAAAATTATTTAATTTAAAAAGTTTATAAATATTAGTTTTAATTATTCTCTATAAATATTTTTATTTATAGCCAAATCAGCAATTCATGTCTTTATCGATTCATCAGGATTATATTTGAAAGTTTTAATTTACCGGTAAGTGCGTAGTCTTGAACACTAGTCAGGCCGACTGTTCCGGAGAGGTGTTGTTAATTGAATCCCAGCCTTCAAAGAACACCGTTATCCATAATATAATATGTAAATTCGAATAAGCAACTGCCTTTGCTAGGACTTTAGAAGTCTTGACTTGAAATCGTCTGATTTACCATGACGAGTTTATTCAGCAATCCAGTGGTTCTTATTCATTCTTAAAAAAGAGTACTAATCATTTTATTAAAATATTTATTAGACGTTTCATCATATTATAAGTCAAATGTCGTATTGTTTAAAATGTGTGTGTTCAAGCAACGTCTTTGTTTTAATTTTTCATGAAGTAGAAAAAAGTTATAAAATTAAATAAAATTGTTGTACGTAAATGATAAGAAAAGGGTTTTGAAACCTTAAAATTTAAGTTTACCTTTTATTTACTTCGATATTTTGTTAATTGAAAAGTTAAGCTGTATTGGATTGTAATGTAAAGCTGTATAAAACTTTATTAGTAAGTAACAGATTTTAGAAATAATTAAATAATTTGATAATAAAAATTAAATTGTTTACTTTATTAAATAAATGTCAGAAAGCAAAGTCCCGAGTTGCGTACACTATGAGTATATAAATTTATAGATTTTTACCTCGAATGGGCATTTTTTTTTTAACTCTTTATATATTTTCTTACGTAATAAATGTATACATACATTTATTCTGAATTACGCGGGAAGTAATGTAAAATGTTTGAATGTTGAGAAAAAATGGAGAAAGAGAGAAAGATTGAGAGGTAGAATGAAAGAGAGCTTTATGTGAGGAAGAGAATACAACCTCTACAGTATTATGACTACATATTCGGAGGTATATGTACACGTGACTTTATTTTACAATTATATGCATACCGCTACTATATTTATATATAATGTACATACAAATGTATATGTCAAATAAAAAACACCTCAAATAGCCCTTTTAAGGGCTATTTGAGGTTTTTTGAGTGGTGGCCCAGAAAAGGGCCGTTTTTGCATTAGCTCTGACAAGAGCTGTGGAGCCCGGGGGATGGTTTCCGGCGAAGTAGACTCGGCTGCAGTCGAGGAGTTGCGGCTCGTCCGTTGAAATCCGACCGGTCGACAGTTGGGTTCCCACTACAGCGTGGTATTGGAGTTACCATTACCACGCAGTGGGAGCTCTAACAGTGTCGGGTCGGCGTCGGTCATCATTAACCGGCGCGACCGAGGCGATTCTCTCCGAGCGATCCCCCCCGCCGGCCGGCGTCCTGGCCGGGTGTCACAGCTGCGACCGCCGGCCAGGACGAAGAAAGTTCGGCGAGCTGGAAGGGGAAGGTAATGTCCGCATCCAACAGCTCCCTCGCGGGGCCGGCCAGGCCTGCTGCTCCGGCGGGGTGCTCCCAAGTTGAACCGGCCATCTCGAGTTCCCCCCCGAGGGGAATAACGTCCGCCAAGTGACATTACCGGTTGACATTACCAGCCCCTCCGTTCCTAGCCCTGAAGGGCTTTACCGGAGGTCTCTATTCGTCTCGGTCTGACAACACCACAGTCATCAACCGACCTCGGGGAGATGCCGCCGATGCCAATGCCCCGAGGGACATTCATATCGGCTAGTAGTACGGCAACAAATTTTGATGGTGTCCAATGCCTTCAATTAAGACACGGGACACCGCGAAACCACCACCCAGAAAAACACGCCAGAAAAAGTCGCGGAAGCAAGAAACCCCGCGCCTATCTCACTACCTACTCAGCAAGCGTATGGTATTCTACTCGCCTAGACTAACAATATCTTGCCAGCCACGATGGCTTAGAGAATGGAGTGCAGACAAATACCACAAAAATCCTTGCGGACCAGGTCTACCGTTCGGAAGTTCAACCGGCCAGGGAACTCCTTCGGTCTTCTTCCATCTTCTTGTTCTTCTTCTTCTTCTTCCAAGTCTTCACCTGACGTCGACGATGACGTGACACTTCACGCCAAGAAGCCTTAAACCCTTCAATACGTATAGATACACACAACCATATCTACAAAACAACGTGCGCCAGATAACTACAACAGTCTTTCTATGCTGTATTAATGTATACGTATATGCGGTACTGGTATTGAGGTAGAGAGAAAAAGATCGGGAGAAAGAAAGAGAAGTATAATCAACTCTTTCTTTACTGTATATTGATTAAAAGGTCATATACTTTCGCATACAGAAAGAGAGAGAAAAAAAAAAGAGAAATGTATCGGGAATCACTGACGGATCACCGATCCCATGTTTGTTCTCCCACCTCTCATTCTATATTATATAGCTAAAATTTAGTGGTTACGTTATTGATTTTCCCTTAATTGTATGACTGTATTTTTGAAACAAATTTTTTTTGATATTGCAGCTGTTATTATATTAGGAGTTTAGATAGTAATACTGTCTTATAAAGATGTAATTTAAAAATGTTTCTGTATTTAAATATATACAGAAAAGAGAGGCATAAGCACCTTAGTATTTTGTTCAAAATTGTCGGAAATCAGTTTTGAATCTGACGTTGTTGATCAAAACAAAAGTTGTTAAGAAAAGGTAGAAAGTCTACTCGATCAAAAACCACCCTCTTTTCATCTCATCAGTATATTTGTTACACAGACACTCAGGTTTTAGATATTTATAAAACTGCCATCAGTCAGAAAAAAATTGTAAATGCATGTTATCTTAGATAATTATCTGTAAATGTATTTCAGAAACAGATTCTCATTAACGATCCTGCGAATATTAGTAATATGCTGAACTGTCTCATCTATCATCTACCTTCAGGTGTTTCTAATCTGATTTTTTTAAATTTTTGGGTCACTGCGTTACTTTGAGCTGGTTATTTTCCACTTTTAATGATTTTAAAACGGTAAAATTCCCTTTTTTAAGAGATATTCATCGTATAATTTTTTTAGTAATACAGAAACATAAACTACCTGAAAACCTAGCCTGAGAAATATGATGAGCCTCACATTCAAGAATGACATGGTTAGCAATCATTCTTGAGTATGATGAAAAACTAGATGACACCCTAAACAGAACATCATCTGCACACCAAATATCAAAGTGCAAACCCACTTTGCACAGTAACACTGGAGTGGTCTATTCAATTTAATGAAGAAATAGATTTGTTTATATGTCCTCTTGAGGTCTGCAGCTTTAGCTGTTGATGAATTTACAACACAAATAAAGTAAACGATTATAAATTGAGAAGTCCGCTTCCTTGGTTTCAGACTTAAACAGGCAGTACTTCGAGCTCTGTGCTCCAAACGCTTTTAATTGATTCCATTGACTCCAGAACTACACAGTTTTCTACAAATTTTCATAGTTTAATAGAAGTTGTTTTAATTGTTCATTGATTCTAATTTTCTTTGCTTATTGTAACATGCTACAGTGAACTATTCATTCACTATTAGTAGATATTTAGATATTTTCTTATATTTGAATTTTCAATTTAATCATTTTTGTTAAATCACTTTTTTTGTTTTCCAACTTCTTTTCTCTTGATCCATTATGAATTTTCCCGATATGAACTGAAGTCAGGAAGACAGTGTAACAAGTACAATAGTTATTTTGAGAAATAAAACTGGTAGGGAAATAAATTTCACTATTTAAAATGTAGATGACAAGTAATACCAATTTATCGTTATTTCCAATAGTTCACAAACAACTTTTTTTACTGCCACTGAGTATTACTTCTTTCTTTTTGTCCCAACATACGCGCGCGCGCATATACATTTATACAATCGTATATTTTTTTATTATTTTTATCTCTTAAGACCTTTTGGAATGTAGTATGTACTTTACAGCAACTAACTTTTAAATAACAACGTGGATTTTTATTTTAAAAAAAAAAATATATATATATATATATATAGAATGTTTTTTCTGTATTTATTACATATATCATTTTAATTTTTTTTTTTTAACGAGTTGAGTACTCTAGTAACAACAAATCGTAGACGAATGAAATAACAACTGCATGAAGGCAATTATTTTTCCATATCGTTTTGGAATGTACAAGATCAATAATGACAACAATCTGGAAAACTAATCAGTACTTATAATACATCCGTTAAAAAGCTTACCTACTTAAAAGTGATCAACATTGGATTCTCATTCAAGTAATCAGTTGATTATAATGAAGTGTAACTTTAGGGATAGTCTAAATTTTTCATTCCATTACATTCTCTCTCACTTAATATCTGTGGCTGAAAAATAACTATAAGTAGTTATGAAGGTATACAAATTAATTTTTCCTTAACTTTCTAAATAACTCAATAATTTTTATCCATTAATCTATTTTTCCTGCAGGTAGATAGGCTTACGCATAATCATACTTCACTTAAATTATTATCATGCCGTAAAGAACATAGCTCACTATAGGTTTATACGAATGTATTTGCTAATGTTAATATAATAATATTTATTAACAAATGAGATAGTTTATGCAAACGCTTATCTATCTCATCACTTAATAAATAAAAGAAGAATTATTTATGTCATTCAGTACAATCTTGATATGATATCAAAATATTTAAATATATTCCACTTCCATGTAAGTACATGTTGAATATCTAAAAATGTACTGTAACATCATTGCATAAAAACAGTTTATAAAACTATTTTTACTCCCCAAAATAATGAATGATTTATACAAGTAATTAACCATTCTTAAATGTGTGAGAATAAACGACTCAAGATAGTTCACTTTTGTAAAAATCTGTTAAAAAGATAAACGTTTCAGCATCTGTAACAACAAAATAAAGACAAAAAAAAGTTTTTTTTAATAAAATTGGTGTATGTACCTATATAATTCAATTGAAGATTAAATAATATGAAAATATGGGCAATAAATAGTTTGAGTGAAGTATTTTTATTTATTTTATTATTGAAATTTTCATTCTGACTTTGAAGAGTAAGAATAATATCTAACAAATTTTTACCTATAAAACTTAAGAGACTAAATACACAAAAGGTGGAAAGTCTTATTTTCCAAAAATATAATCCTTGCAAAAATCTATTAAAGTAAAATTATCTAGGTCTAGGATTCATAAAAAGTTTTTAATCATTTCTCAATTCTTCCAGTTATGATCGGTATTATTAAGAAAAAGATTAAAATGAATACGTATTATTAAACAGGTTAAATTTATTTCTTTGTTGAAATTTCAATCTGTTTTGACTGAAATTTAATATCTACTGAAAAATGCTACAAAATTAAATAATTTTTCCTAAATAATAATATCCCCTCTTAGGTTTGAGAGGTCGCGAGCGGTGGGGGAGGGACACTCACGCATCTTAAATGCGCGTGCCGCCCCTTTAGGGTAGAAGTAGGATGAGAAGGGCAGCCTCTTGGTGGAGGAACATGTCGGCTTTTTACAAGCGAGAAGTCGGCACGCTCCAACGATCCCAAGAGGACCCCGACGGGGGGCTCCGCTGCGGGAGGGGCTAGCGGGGTTGGGGAATCTGCTGCCACGTCACCAAGGTGGCCGATGTTATGCCGAAAGGCGATCCCGGCAGCTCTGGGATGAAGGGGGAGGTATTTAGTGGGTGAGAGCTCCACACTGTTATTTGCGCGGGCAGATTTCGGCTGGTAGAGCTTTCTACTCCTCCTACGTATAAAAAAAAAAAAAAAAAAAAAAAAAAAAAAAAGTAATATATTTTCGTTTTATTACAAACATTATTTTATATTAATTTTTGTTAAGTTTTCCCTAGCTTAAAAACATGTCTCTATCATTATTTATAAAGCTTTATAAAGAGATGAGAGAACACATTTTATATGTTCATTGTGTCAACTAAATAAAAGTCCTTTCTTTTTCTATAAGTATAAAAGAAAATGATTGATTTTCCTATTCGATTTCACAAAATCCCATTCACTTGCATATTCTTAACACATAACTAAAAAAGTAAAAAAAAATTCCTGTCTGCATCCCAAATGATATTGATTCTAATTTTTTGTATTTGTATCTCCGTACGTGATAAGCGATAGAAGTTAAATAGAATTTTTATAAACTAGATATTTCTAGTAATGATTTATAGACATTATTATGATATGTATTTTGTAAGAAAACAAATACAATTAATTTTATTTGCTGAGTAAGAAAAAATCAATGTATTGTTCTATAAAAAAAAGGAGTGGATTAGTTTTTCTTGTTTACATCATCATTTAGATCGGGAAATCATGTACTCCAGTCACTTGGGTAATTTTAACACAATTAAATCTAAAGTTTACCAGTCAAACGCTTTTCTGTGAAGAAACAATATTCATTACAATGCCAGTTCGAATTGGAAAAAAAAAATTGAGAGTATTTAAAAAATTTGAGGGCGAAGGTTTCATTTTCAAGAATGATGTCACCTGCATTTAGGTTAGCTTTTCATAAAATGATTTGTATCAGTGAGGATTAAATTCTAAATTTACATAGTAAAACTCGTGTAGGATAATTGTTATTCTTAAATAAGATCATTTAGGAATTAAGGCTAGGTACACATTAAGGCTACGACAACCGCTAGGATTTCGAGTCGCGCGGCTGATCGTGCGACCGGCCAAATCGCGCGATTGATTATATACGGTCTCATACAATTCTTGGTATCTCACAATCGCGCGAATGCAGTCGCTTTCATGTGTACGTAGCCTAACAGTTGTAGCTGTTGTAGACGTTGACAAAGAGAGTGGGTTGTCACCCACTACCTTTTGGATAATGGTGCCAAACAAAAAACTTAATATAAATAAAATTCATTGTATGTATGTATGTTCCACAGCTCCTGCTAAACCACTAGCCGATTTCAACAAACTTTTTTAAAATTTTTTTTTTTGTTTAACCTCTGGAACCACAATTAAGTATATCTTCAGAGGGATGAAATGAATGAATTGTAGCGTGTGTAAAAAATGCCATGCCTGACCGGGATTCAAATCCGGGACCTCCGGATGAAAAACCGAGACGCTAACACTGGCGCCACGGTGGCCGGCGATTTCAACCAACGTGGTAAAATTACTACATATAAACTGCGCAAAAATACTACGAGTTTTAGACATCCCTATCGCAAGCGCTGCGGGTCGCGGGAGGGATAAGGGATGAACCTTTTAACAATACAAAAGGTTAAATAAAATTCTGCAACATTTACAATTCTTTTAATATATTTTTGAACGCAGCATTTTGGAAATTTGTGCAACTTCCTAAAAGTTTCTGTAATATTTTGAAGCATTCTAGATTATTCTCAAATATTTTTGCATTTTTGAACAATCTAGAATATTATGAAATATTATATAAATTTTGGAAAATTATAGTTATTCATCTGAGAGTACACTTAGAGAACGACCAAACAGGGAGTTTGTCTACTCCATTAGAAAAAATCCATAAGCAGTTGCTGCTGAGCTGCCCAAGACAACCTTCACAGCCTTCTTGCAATTATGACAACAAGAACCACTTGCAAGGACATTTATATATTTGGAAGATCCTCCCTGCTATATCTGGGATTTTGGAAAGAATGTTTTTCCAAAAGAAAAAGAAGTAATGTTTTGGGTAGTGCTGTAGTTGCGAATGAGGCTTTAGGACTTGTCTATAACGTTCATCCAAATAATGCCGATTGCTTTTACAAAAGAATGCTGCTTCATATAATCAGATCAATCAAGACACCTCTTTATCGGAACGCAAAAAGGAAAAACAAAAATTTTTTTACAGGCAAGCAGGCTGTATTAGTGTAAGCTGTTGCAGCCTTGAACTCTGTTGTGTTGTAGTTCTTCGAAAATTGTGTTTTTGTTTAATGAATATTGTACATTTCTAAACACCTTTATATTTGCATTAATAATTTGTCTATTACAAATTTATGTATATGTATGTAGTTGTCTTCACATACAATTTATGGCAGTCTATAGCATCATTCTCAAAGCTTAATGAATTAATCTAATTAAATGTAAAAAAATAAAATTATATAAAAAAAGAAATGAAAATAAAAAAATAACAATAAAAATTAAATTGTAAATATTTATATAGTTGCATTAACTACCGTACTGCCCTGAGGTAGATAATCCCCACGTCCGGAACATTCCATCTACGTTCCACGTCCAGGGCGGAAACAGCTGTACT
>JAAAKQ030145381.1:0-27581 GCA_010016005.3 Zanna intricata
TTTTCTTGGAAAAAATACAGCTGTAGCTTTCCATTGCTTTCAGCTGCGCAGTACTCAAAAGATTGAGTGATGTTGCTATGGCCATTTAAGTCCTTATGACCTACGCCCTCAACAACTACTGAAAGAGCTGCTGCTCCCTTTCAGGAATCATCCTTAGTCTGACTCTCAACAGGTACCTCTCCGACATGGTTGCATCTTCGGTCCAGCTACTCTGTATCACTGAGCATGCAAGCCCCCCCACCATCGGCAAGGTCTCATGATTCATTGAGGGAGTTTAATTGTACAAAGATAACAATTGCTATCCTAGAATATTTCTAGGAAGATTATTGAAACATTTTTGGACCTTCATCATGGATATGAATGCTCGATATGTTGTATCGTTTGTCATTTGGTAATCATAGTAACTGTATTCTATTTAAATAATTTCAAAAGATGTATTATCAATTTTCACTATTTATACATTAAATAATAATCAACTATTTATTGTGAATACTATATACTATCAAATCAGCAACATTACTTCAAGCACTGAAAATAAATATGTTTTGGATATCATAGCAGACTCAAGTGTTTTATCCTGATAAACGCACCAAGCTGTCATCTAATCATCATCTTGGAACTTATGTCATTATCACTATTGTAACACAACATTATTTTATAATCATTATAATTTAATTTATTTCTTATTTGATAGAATTAATTTACAGTCAACAAAATAAATCAATTAATCATGAACAAAAATCTACTAATCAAAACAAGAGGTATAATTATTAATGCCTCAATCATTAGAATTAACAACTTTGCGCATAATTCTGATATAACGCAAGGTGAAACTCACGCTTTACAAATTAAATTAAGAAATTTGCTTGAATTACAAAGCAAATATAATATTCAATCACAGCATGAGGTTGATGATGGTGATATTGTCTCTTCAGACAGGATACAAATTGAATATGATCTATGTAATATTGAATGTAAATTTAAAAAATTAAGAGATCAAACATCCATTAAAGAGAAATCCCCCAACAAGGACGTTAAACCAATTTTCACAGTGTCAATCAAATTCAGTTACAGACAATAAATCTACCATTTTTAATGGAAATATACTGATTTAGCAAAATTAGAATATATTTAATGATTTAGTTCATTCTAGACTTGATTTATCTAACATACAAAAACTACATTACTTACATTCATCATTAAAGGATGAAGTGTTGTCTATTGTCAAAACTTACCTATAACCAATGAAAATTATTTGGTTGTATTTGGTTTACTCTAAAAAATATTTGATAACATATATAATTTCTATTCATAATGTTGAAAATACTTTAAAAATAGATTTTATTAATAAGTCTACATTTACCCAGTTTTTTTAATAAAATAACTTCATGTGCAAGTTCACTTGAAGCCATGATAATTCCTGTAAATATTTATGACTTCACTGTCATTCAGTTTTTAACTTCAAAATAGATACTAATACTTCAAAAATTTGCAAGGAAAAAACTATCAAACAAAAATATCCCTAATTTTAAAGGCTTTGTAAAGTTTTTAAATTCAAGGCAGCAATTAATCAAAAATATTAGCATAAACACATGTACAAACTTACAAGCAACCATTAACAATGCTCCTAATAAGTATCATTATAATAAATCAAGTAAAGATCATAATGAAAACTCTATTTGCAAACAAAGGTTATAAAAAGAATGTTGTCAGTTATTATGTAAAATCTAAAGCTATTGAATGTTTATTCTGTTAGTCAGATCATTATTTATATTATAAAACATTTCTAGATCTAACTATTGAAAAGCAAAAGGATTTTCTGACTCAAAACAAATGTTGCTTTAATTGTTTACGTGAAGATCATTCTGTTAATGAATGTTTTAATAAGTATGTGTATAAAATCTGTTCTAAAAATACCATTCTCTGATTCACAGAAATGTAATTAACAATTCTAAGATAGAAAGCAATAAATCTTAAAGCAATTATTATTGTTCTCTTAAATTTCAAACAAATAAAAACATTATTTTTTGTAATACTAGTGATAAATATGGAAATGCTCATTCATGTAGAATCTTGCTACATTCTGGCAGTGAAGCAAATGTTTGTACATATAAATTGCTTGTAAGTTAAGTATATCAGGTATAAATAACTCATCATGTCAGTCTGATTATACCATCACAATCAAACTACATTCTCGCTATGAAAATTTTATATTTTAAGTACAATGTGCTGCTTTGCCAAATATAACAGATAGCCTACTGCCACTCATTTGATTCTTATCCTAATCTATCTGATAATTTATTTTTGGCCAATCCAAATTTTAATAAACCAGGCAACATTGACATTTTGTTAGGTGCTCAATTCTAGTTGAATCTCATCTTACCTAGTAAATTCATCCGAAACCATCAGTATAATTTTATATAAGAAACCAGACTAAGTTACATACCTGCTGGACGTCTCCCTTTAAATGCTAAAGGCACTGATATGGTTTCATAATTTTTATTCATAATGACAACACAAATCTCTCATCTATATGTGAAAAATTTTTGTGAGTAGAGGAAGACACTACTGATGTTTCAATCAATAAACTCTCAGCCTGTGAAAAACATTTTTATGATAACAACATCCATAATAAACACAGCATTGTCCCACTGTTCCATTACCTCGCAAATCTGATCCCATTGAACTCTGCGATTCTTTTGCTAATGCTAAAAGTATATTTCTATCTTTAGAACAAAAGTTAAAGAATAACTTGATGATTATTCCACCTTTATCAAGGAGTACGTCGAATTAGGTCATATGTTGGCAGTCAACTCAAATGATTTGTTAGCAAGTCAAATATATTTCAATTACTTCAACATGCAGCATTTAAATCATCCAGTTCTTCGACTAAAATTCAAGGTTTTTGTAACGGTTCAGCCAAAATTACCGATGGTCTATCTCTTAATAATACATCATTAGTTGGATCTGTTACTCAACAAGATCTATTTACTATTATGCTCAGACACGTTTTATTCTTTAATTTTCAATTTCATTGTATTATTGTTATTTAATTTTAAGTCAAATGCTGTTATTTAAAACATTCTATATTTTTATAAGATCTTTGATCTTAGTGGGCAGCTATGTTAAGAAATACTATTCGATTTAAAACTTTGTAAAATGGTATAGCATTAAAGGCATTAATTTTCTTATTATTCACTACGGCATTATGCCTCTATTATCACTTGACCAGCTGGCTCTTGCCATCAGCTTATTATACTTTCTCATTATTGTAGCATGCATTAATTTTTATTCTTAATTAGTAACTTGTAAGGTGAACATATTTAATACATATCTTGTCATAAGTACATATTCATAATTAATTTAATGAATTAACTCTACCATCACACAGTATTATGTATTTAATTCAATTCAATAAAATGGTTACAGTTTACTTATAAATCAACAAATTATATATATATATATATATATACATTTTGATTTGTTATTTTTAAACATTTTTTATTGTTTTTTTTTTTTTTTAAATATAATGTGTATTTGCATGTGGTTTTTGTATTATGTGAATAATAAGTAATCTAGTCTAAGTAATTTAATAGAACTATTTTTGTTATTTACTTACAAAAAAATTTTTTTTTCATAAATAATTATGTTCATTACTTCAATTTTTTTTCAATCCAAATTTACAGTTTTTGTTTTTTTATGTTTTACAAATAGACAAATATGCAGAGAAAAGTATTTAACAGTATAAGTGAGTATTTATAAAAAAAAAAAAAAAAAAAAAAAAAAAAAAAAAAAAAAAAAAAAAAAAAAAAAAAAAAAAAAAAAAAAATTAATCAACTCTAAAGTGTAGTAGGCCATGTCTTACCATAAGATATTTGGAGAGGGGTTCTTATTCTCTTTCTTAAGAAGCCTTGTTTTTATTTACTTAGATCGATTAAAAAATAATTAAGCCCAAAGACTTTGGCTAGTTTAACAATTTATATACCATTTTTCAAAACATCTGTTCAAAAATAATCAAATCTTTTCCTCTGAATATATTTGGATTCAAAAGCAGCTAAAGTTAGAAAGGCATAATCATGGTGTCAAAATGCATAGTCATGATTTTTTCATATCATGTTCAAAAAGTAAGCTGCAGAAAGCAGCCATTGAATGACTTTTCTAACGTGTACTCATCACTTCTACTTTCTTTCTTTTTCTGTTTAGCCTATGGAACTACCATAATGTATTCCTTCAAAGGATGAATGAGGATGATATGTATGAAATGTGACTTTGATATATAACAAAATTTAAAAAAACTTTGAACAGAAATAAATAGTGTAATAACCTGTTTAAAAAATGGACAAATTAAAAGTTGTTAGCGGCTAGCTCGCATATCAGCTGATTTTTATTCTTTGACTGTGGAGAAGTTTTATATTATGGATACAAGACATATGGAAAAAAACCGTTAATCAGAATTATAAAATAGTTCTCCAGTTTGGCGCAAGATATCAGTTAGGAGGGACACAACATGAGTTGCATCATAACAATATTACAGTCCTTCTTTAGTTTAATCCAGGATTTCTTGGCCGAAGAATTCTCATGTACAATACTAAGGTTCCTTTTAATCACAGAAATTATTCATGATTTATATTGTTTTCTTAACATATTATGTACTACTATTATTATTATATTATTTCCTTTTACTATTACATTACATTGCTTATGATTTAGATTGAAATGTCTATGAAATAAAATCTAATTACAGACCAAGAACAAATAAAGATGGACACAACAGCATGACCCCAACAGTCATATCAAAAAGACTACTAGAAATGTTTCTAGCAATGGAAGAAGATTAAATTAAGCAAGTACCTAGGTTACAAAAGAGATCAAAAAG
This sequence comes from Zanna intricata, assembly GCA_010016005.3. NCBI lineage: Eukaryota > Metazoa > Arthropoda > Insecta > Hemiptera > Fulgoridae > Zanna > Zanna intricata. The sequence goes on from JAAAKQ030145381.1 coordinate 4,877, forward strand.
AATATTAAAGAACGTTCCTTAAGAACAATTAACAGCATGTTTTAAACATAGAGGACTTAAGCAAGGCACACATAACATGAACCACACTTATTTTAAACAAATAGATTATAATGCCAAGATAATATACAACAAATGAACAGACTAAATGTTCATCAATAGATCTATTATGGCTGTAAATTAAATATAAATAATCATATTACCATTATCATCTTATTTAACAATATTCAAATCACTCTAAAAAAGACTAACATTTTACTAATGTAAGAATTTAGTTAACTGAACACTTATTATAAAAAGCAAGTATGTTTAAAATTGCTTATCCCATTTCTGAAGTCAGTTTCTACAGTTCATTTCACAAAGATAAATAAAAAATTAAGACAAATTTCACATAATTGGTCTTTTTTCACTGTTCAATTAAAAACAAATCCAGTCACTAAGCAAGTGTTAAGAAATTTTCACAGAAAAAATTAGAAATTATTTTCTAATGAGGAGTAAAGATCAAACCTTGTATTCCATTTTGTAAAAAAAAAAACCCACATTCATAACATAAAACAACTGAACTACTAGAAGTTACTTTTTATCTTTCCTTCTGCAGGCTACTTTCATGACAAAACACAAAATTGTAATTTCTTTTCTACACAAACTGAAATTGTTTTTTGAAAGAAAGTATTAGATGGCATTCAATTCCGGATTGTATCTCTGTCATTAAACCGTTAGTGAACAAAGTATTGAGCATCACGATCTATTAACATCAATGTTAAAACTTATGAGTCACACAAGCAAGACTGCAGTCCAAACACAGAGAAAATATGATTTTTGGAAACAATGGAAAAATGTAATCTTTTAAAAATTTTAAATTGAAAATAACAAATTTACATTCACACTGGAAAACTCTTAATACACTTGTGTAGAAGGAATATTATGAAATAGTTTCAAAGTTTGATTTTATTTTTATTTTTTGTATTTACTATGTTATCCTAAAACCAGAGTCTGGTTTAGCAATTTTCAAGTTATTTCACAATGGCTTGGTCTAAACTATCTGATCTAGCTATTTTGAGATGATTAAATGATCTTGATTCTTAATGATTGTTATAGTCATAGTTCAGGATGATTTACATGACACAAAGAACTTTTTTACAAGAAGAATGTGATAATTTAGTTTCACAAAATGAAGATGATGAAAATTTATTTTTGCCAAATGATCCTAATGATAATAATGTAAATTTGGCTAACATGAAAGATCTTAATTGAGTGAGGTACCATTTATCTGATTCATACCATTTATCTATAAGCCTTTCAAGTTACTGGTATGTGTATTGATGTAATGATAAGAGTACAGTTTTTATAAACTTTTTGTCAGAGATGAAATACTAAAACAAACATTTATGCAGAAGACTTTCTTTAAACAAGGTGTTAAATTATATAGATTTCATAATTGGAAAACCACTAATAAAAATGAAATTTTTACACTATAAGCAGGATCTAATTAGGAAGCCTGATGTCGATAGATATTTTACTGGAAAGACATAGTTTTTAACTCCAGGTTTTCCAATATTCATGACACAAAGAAGATTAAACCAAACAAAAACAGTTTTAAAATAAAACCCCATCTTGATTATGTAATTTACAGATTTTCTTTGGTATATAAGCCTGAAAAACAATTTGCCATAGATGAAAGTCTATTATTGTGGAAAGGACAGTTGAGTTTTAAGCAGTTTATCAAGATTAAATTAAGCTCGGTTTGGTTTAAAAACATATTATCGGAAGTTAAATCCGGTTAATTTATTAATAACTAGTAATTACACCCTTCTTAAATGGGTGTAATCAATAAAGTTGGTCAGATGTTGAGCGCTTATCTGCTGGAAAGAAAACTTCAAAATATTTGATATAAAAAATAGTTGCATATTCAATGCCCATGTCTTGTATCAAAAATGTGGAAGTAAAAGTCGTCTCTTCAGTTTAGGGAAGCACTTGTTGAAGTCGTTGAAGAAAAACACTATTCTGGAAAACAAGAGGAACATAGACCATCAACAATGAAAGAAGATCCATTATGTAATTATGTTTAAGAGAATGATACTTTCCAGACAGATAAAAAGTACAAGTACAAAGAAAACTGCACAACCAGGTGATACATTATTTGCTTGCATAATAAGAAGCAACGCAGAAGTAGATATCAGTGTTTGGAATGTGTGTCAGACTGTGCGTGACTCCTTGTTTTAAGGTCCAAAAAACTGATTTGTTTTAAAAAGTGTAAATAAAGAGTACTGTGTTTAATTAAGTAACTTTTATTACTATGCAAGACATCAGAAGGATTAAGAGTGTTTCTACTAAAAGGCAGGTTAGGTTAATTTTTAAAAATTACTATAAAATCATTTTAAAGAGTGTTTTTCACATGTTAAACCACGTTTTTAGCTTATAAATACACAAAATGAAGAATGACAAGCATTAAAAAAATAGGATAAAATAACATTTTGTGGTAAAAAATCTGTTTGGCAAGGGGTTAAAATTCTGAAAATGAAAATGATTTTCATTCTTAAAATGAACTCTTAAGATTGACATGTGCATTCTTAAATGAAATGAAAATTATTTTATTATAATATTTATCCATTAGATTCAATAAATAGCATTGTATATTAATTCAGTGGCAGGGGACTACTTCTGACAGATAAAGATAAGCAACAACATAAACAATTTAAAATTAAATATACATTTCCATTATAATAAACTTAAGCCTATGACGAGGATCAGGATGAAATGTATATACACAAACCACACAATTTCATAAAGATGAGACAGAATTTAAACACAGTCAATGGCTAATGTATGTTATTAATACTGCTTTAAAAACCTTTTACATTTTGTTTAGAACATAATTATGACTAGTTATAAAATAGTTCCCGTAGGGTCTATGAGCAAATAAACACACAACAGTTTTTCTGACAGAAAATAATGTGGTAACAAAAATTAGAGGTGAGAATTACATTACCATAGAAAATAATACAATCAGCTCAAATACTTTTAATATTAGAATTATACTCATAAAAAAAGTTCTATAAAACAATTTTCATCTCTTAACAAATCTTGGGCTACATATAAATTAAAAACTGGGAGAGGTTGTTTCATATTACTGAAAGGGAGTGATCATGGCAGACTACAATAAAAGTTTTCAAAACTTCATCATAAATATGTTGATAAAAAAAATTGAAAACAGCAATATCTCATTAATGGTACACAAATAAAAATATTAGAATTGGAATAAGTTTTATGTAATATATCAGTTACAATAAGAGGTCTTTCAAATTGAGCACAAAATATTAGCATATTATGGTGATGACATTTAAGTTTTAAAAATGTTCATTCTTGATTTTTTTTTTTTAATGTATCATCAAAATATGGAATCTGTCACAACAATATATTGTGCACTTCATGATATTTATGGTGTTCATAATTTGGTTAAAAAATTAGAAGAAAATTTTCTCAACTTGATGTTGAAATTTCAACCGACAAAAGAAATGCAAAGAGTAAAGAGAATATTGCGGCTGAACATGCAAGTGTTCAAGAAAATCAAAATTTCTGTTTCACATCATCATTCACAACAATTTGACCTTTTTTCAACAACATTAATTTTGCATCATGATCTCAATATACTCATATAGGATTTAATTATATCAAGAATTAAAGCCACGGAACCATTATTTGCGTAAAAGGTTTACCGACTGGACTCTAGAGCTGCTCGAAGTGGATCCAAAATTTCATCAGAAAAATCATCTTTGCAGATGAAACTCATTTTTGGCTTAATGACTTTGTAAACAAAAAAAAAAACTGAACATATCTGGGGGCAATTCAACAGGGACCATTACATCTGAAAAAATTACAGTTTGCGACTATCAAGCTATGATTCATGATTTTTTACTTGGAAAATATCAATTTTGATTTGAATGAGATGAGATTTCAACAGTATAGTGCCATATGTCACACAGCTGCTGAGACAATTCAGTTGAGCCAAAAGTGTGGCAATTTGATAATTTCATGAAATGGTTATATCAATTGGTCATTTAAGACTTTTTTCTGTGGGGTTATGTTGTCATAACTCTAAAGTAACAAACTATTAACAATTGATGGCTTGAAAGCAGATATTTGATACATTATTAATGGAATTCAAACTGAATTGTACAAATGCCATATAAAATTTTGTTGATAGGCTTCGTTATATAAAGCAAAATCATGGAGGCCATATAAATGACAGTGTTCTTTGAAGTAATATTATAAGCTTCAAAATAAAAATAAAAAATTGATTGATATTTTCCACACTCTTTATTTCAATTTTACTTTTTGAACTGAAAATGAGAGACCCTTTTATTTTATAATGAAATAATAATTCTAATGCAGGAATAATACAGTTTACTTTGGAACAATTCAGGGGTAACATGACATGTAATTACTCATCAATTATAAACATTCATTACATAGTTAAGACATTAAGTTTTGATCCAAAATTCGTACATCCACTTACACAGATAATTGTACTAATCTTTGACTTAATTTACAAATATATTTTACTATATGGCCTAAAGCATTTTAAAATTATTAATTACTTTTTAATTTCAGTAGTTAATTTTTAATTCAACAAAGTATTATTTAAAATTATGTTTGAAAATGTTTTGATCGCATTAATCTAGCCAATTTAATTATTACACAGAGAAATTATTATTAGTCAGTCATTACAATACTGGTATATATTAATTTCAGTTACTTTAATAGCAATACAAAAGTTAACTGTAAAAGAAAAGAATAAAGTTTTTTTTTACATTGGAGTAAGACTTTTTTTACCAAAAATATAACACAAATTCAACCAAGTCAATTTGGATGAGATTTTATTATGACAATTGTGAATGATTGAATAATTTTCTAAAGTGAAAGAGAATTCTATGGATTAACTGAATTTAAATGTACTTGCTTGCACATCACTGTAGCAGAGATTACACTTTGTCAAAATAGACAGTAAGTAAAGGGCACAAGCTATATTTACACTTAACACCCATATTAGAATCTGTTAACTGCTTCAGATTACAAATCAGGAGTCATCTATTGAAATCCAGTGAGCAAAGTACAATAGGATAGCGAGAAATTAATTACTTATTATTTTTATTACAAAGAAAAATAATGTAATTTATATCTTAAAAGTTTAACAACAAAAAATAACCGACTTAAAGAACTTTACAAATTATTAAAACTAATTAATCTCTACTTTCAAACCCTTACTCACCCTTCCACTTAAACCCCCTACTTTAAATTTATTAAACCCCTCTAACCATAAGCTGAATTTTTCTAACATTTTAAATCTGTAGTAGAATTTGCCTGTTAAGAATTTAAATGTAGAAAACAGTGAAGTTGGCTGGTAAAATAATTTAAGTCCTTTTAAATGAAAAAGAAATGAAATATTTTGTTAGAAAGATGATCTATAAAAAAAAAAAACTTATTAATAACCACAAACAAATTAAATACACTGCAAATAACCAAAGCAAAAATGATTAGTCCCAAAGCAAAACTTACTATCTGTTTAATACACAGCAGTTCTCACAAACAAATAAAAACATCATAAATTTAATGAAACCACAATTCAATAATCAAAATGAAACCATTATGAACAAAAAAAAAAAAAAAAAATTTGTAGCGATGTCAAAGTGACAACCAAATAAAAATTTTACAAAAAAAATTTTTTAAAAAATGTAAAGTAATTTCTCTAATTCGCACTTATTATTCATACACTAGCTATTGACATTTAAAAAATGGATAATCTGTTCTAAATAATTTTTCTATTAAAAAAGAAAAAAAGAAGACTTCTCTTGATAAGCATGATGATGAATGTATATCTTGCTATGAAACAAATTCATTAAATACAGTTTTTGTTCGAATTAATCTGAAACATTTGAGTTCAGATATATCTATGGATTATAGATTAAGCTTAAAATTTAAAAGCTGAACTAATAATGATCTTGTACAATATTTAAAGAATAAAGACACTTCAAAGAGAAACAAATCTAGATTACTTAACATACTACTTTAAATTACATTTAATGGATATTTTTCATGTAATACCATTATATTCACCAAAAGTAAATGTAAATAAAATAATGCTTCGTTTGAGAATTTCAAAGCAAATATAAACGAACAATGAGTTATCAGTTACTTTCTTTTTATAAGTTGTGGTAGTTTGCAGAGTATTCACTTCTAAATAACTTTAGAAATATTAATTGAGAGATTACGATTTTGTGGAACAGGGAATTAACTTTAACTAAAAAGAAATTCATTTAATATAATCTTCCTAAAGTTGCACTAATTTTGACTTGCTGTATGAGGTCTGTTTAAAAGCACCCATAGGCCAGGTTCTAAGAAAAAATCTGACTTATTCAGTTTTGTCTAAAAAAATTATTTTCCAAGTAAAATCTTTGTGATAAAATGCAATTAAACCACTGCTATTTCCACTGTCAAAATCATTCCTGGAAGTATTGTTTTGAAATTACATTCCACTATGTCGGTACATTTTTCATTTAGTTCTATTAGCCCTTACATTGTAGACCTTTAACATGTCTTTTTCAGGCTGGAGAATTGCCAAAAAACAAGGTGGCTGTTGTCTGGAGACTTATGTGATTGATGATCCTGGATAACATGTTAACGTTCTGGACTAGGTGCAAGAAACAGGGGCAACTTAATGATGCAGTTTCAAATCGAGTAACTTAAATAAGTATGATTGTTTTTTTGGCTAACAAAATGTATGAAAACGAACAATAGCTTCTTGATCATATTTCTCTGATGCTCAACCAACCAAATACTTTATGAATAATACCCTGAACTTTTTCAATGAAAACATTTTTGTTGTAAATGATCTAGGAGAACAATGATCGCCACCTGCAATCAAAGTCTGCTTAGCATCTTTTTCTGATGCTTGCTTAATCTTGAACTACTTTATGCAAATTTCAACATGCCTATGAGCTTTTAGAAGTACTTAAAAAGTTTAACTACGCTCAATACAGCTCATTGCATACAAAATGACAAATCAAAACACGATTGTAAATGATGATGGGAGATGGACTACTAAAAATCATACTTGCACAGCAAAATACAGAGCTGTGCTAAGTCCTGCCTCTTAACTTCAGCCACCTCTGCTTCTGTAGAAAGAATAAGGCGAGATACCATTTGAACACACCTCATATAAAGGAATAACATCTACTTTTGTTCTAAACATTCAGGTCTAGCTATTCATGGTTTACAATTTACTATTAATTACTGTACCTCCACGGTAAATAATGAAGGATTGCAAGTATTTCTCTTTTTTCAAGTCTTGTTTAATTATCATTACTTAGCAATTTTTATGACTTTACGACCGGAGAATACATCTTGTTTCCTGACATTAATGATCAAAAAGCAATTAACAAAACTGATTTTTACAAAAGTTAATTTCAATTATTTGATGAAAAAACTTTCAGGAAACAAGGTTTTGAAAATCAACAACCATAAAAAAAACTCGTAAACTGTTTAAAAAATATTTAATACATAAATAAAATAAATAGCTATAATAACAAACCCGCTGTGTTAAGAGACACAGCGGTTAACAATGTGCCTAAATTATTTCTTTTCTACAACGATTATAATTTTTTTCTAAATTAATTTTGTGACAACTTTTCTTTGGTTCAATGGCCATTTATAATACTTCAAATTAAAAAAAAGAAAACCATTATTACATATCATATTAACCGATGTTTCCAGGAACGCACAATAATAAGGAGAACCAGAAAATGGAAATCATTTCCAGTAATTATTTACCAATTCTTTGCAGAAATTATTTGCAATTCTTTAGAACTAAAAAAAAATATATATATATAATCTAATAAATGGAAGTTTTATATCAAAAACTGTATTTTTTCAACTAATAACAATAATATTTTACTTATCTCCATGGGAAATTAAATTATCGCGAAATATGTACGAAGCATTTTATTTTAAATTATTATAATAGTAAAACTAATTATGCAAATATTAAGATAGTTAATTCTAAATAATAAAAACATAATAAATTAATATTTAAAATTTAATAACTATTTTTAAAATAAATGTTACTTTTATAAATATTACAATAACACAAAACGTGCATCAAACTAATAAATATAAAAAGTAAAAAAATCTGTGATTAAAATCGATACAATGGTTATATTTTTTCTCAATGAAAATTCAACACGCTCTATGCATTACACTAATGGCCCATTTTAAAAATTTTAATTCTACTATTTATTATATTTATTATTTTTATATATATATTTTTTATTAATAAAACCAACAAAAAGCTTCAGATATAAATATGTATAAATATATATATATTTTTAAAAATTAATATTACATCACTAATATATTATAAATATCACATACATGCATCACTATGTTCAATAAATAATATTTTCAGTAAAAACCATCATGTTTAAAAAAAACACCATTACAAAAAAAAAATAAGTTTAAATATGCTTGGTAGCAGTGCTTATAGAAGTTATATAGAGGTGATGATAGTGTGGTAGGTATGTATAGAGTTAATACTGTAAAAAGTATCGTATAAAAACATTACTCATATTTTGTGGCTAAGGTTTTAGGTAGCAGGTATTTAGCAGGTTCATATTAAAAAAAAAGTAGAAGTACATATTTTGTAAATTAAGGAGGCGGTGTCGTACCTATGATGCTGGAAGATAGCGCCTGTTGGCTTAACTTCATCTTGTCATCGACTGAAGAAGACATTACATCATTGTTATGCTCTCCATCTTTGCTTGAACTCTGTGCTTGTGAATTCTTCTCTTTATCATCTAACTTCCCGGTAGAATCGGAACCGCTAATCTGCGAAGAAACGAATGGTTTTCTTGTAGGCGCACCGTATACGCAACTATTATTCGGACCAATATTTGCTCTGGCCGCACCTCTTGTTCGGAAGCCACCTCTGCCTCTACGAGATGGCTCTCCACGAGGAGCAAAACCTTCACGACCACCTCCACTAGATGGCCTCGGGTTATCGTAACCAGAACGTCTATCATATCGTCTGCCATCAGATCCTGACGGATAGCCTTTATCTCCATCTCGTCTTGAATCATGATTTCTATCATCTCTATCAGACTTTCGACTGCCTTGTTTTGGTGATCTACAAAAAAATACAAACGTATATGAATAAGTAATAGAAGAAACGTGCTTTTAAATTAAATCAAAATAACACATTCTCCTCTTCCCCTCTCGCTCACTTTATCTCACAAAAAATAATCATCATTTACAAAAGCATATTCATGGTTGCACGAGTGATAAACTTCCATGATAATGTTTCAGTTAATTTTTCAGTTTTAATATCCTGACTAACAGGCTACAAGCTTAATACTGGAAGAAAAGAAAGAACGTCTCACAAATAATAAAAATATCTACCATGTACTCTAAATAAATATAAAAATCTTTAGGAAACTACAAATACTAGTGTATTCAGTATTACAGTACAGTTTGACATTTCAATTTGCTTCTATATTAAACCTTATTACACAATACAAGATACTTCCAAAAATATTTATTTTTTTTATTCTCTCCAGGTCCATATATAATTAGTATTTTCAGTTTTTAATTTTGAAAACCCACTTCTTAATTCAATTCTGGAATAAATTGTACCTTATACTTTTATAAGGGTTTTATTATAAAATAATCTCATATAATTCTCTTTTCCTAATTAGACCTGTGGTACACCAAACCATAAAAAACATTTTCAGTAATGATTTTCAATGGTGTTTACAAACTCATCTTTAATGACTTCAACCAATACCCTTTTTAATAAAACAAAAATTAAGGTAGCATTTTTTTATCAGAAGATCTACTACTCATAATTTATCTACAACAATAGAATGATTACCTCAAAAACAAGATAATTCATTAGATAAGAAAAACATAATTAAATTGATAAGTTACATTCGATAAGAAAGACAAAATTAAATTGATAAGTTAATAATATCTTCCTTGGGTTTAGTTATTCTATGAATTCAAAATTAATAATGAAATTCTATAAGACAAAGTAAAAATGGCTTCCTATTTTACTTAAAAAATTTATTGTTTTCTTGATAAACTTTTTACATATAATGATGGAATACAATACCAAATTTTAGATAAACGGAATGATTCAAAAAGCTTTCCAATGAACTCTAGGTATACATTAAGCTTGCCAATTTGGTATGTTAATTAGTGACTTTTGGGAATAATTATTAATTGCAACATACTAAACAATATGATTACTTAACAATACAATTATTTAAAATATAAAGTGTCCTTTTAATTAATTTTATGATCGCTATCAATAAATGGTCCCATAAAACAAAGAAATTAAATATGTTCATGATTATTCAGTTTAACAAAGCTAACTCTTTCATCACAGTATATTTTGTCAATTGATATTTGACAATTATTACTAACTAAAATAGACACCGAATACATAACACCAAAAAGGTGACAAGTTAAGAAACATACAATGAAATTTTAAAGCATATAAGTTAAGCTGTTCTAAATTTTATTTATTAAAAAGCAATTCATGAAATGGAAAAATTATATTTTAAACTAACATTTACAAAGCACTTAAATTACCTGGGTGCAGTCCGTCGATCATCTCTACGTTCTCTTTTTTCTTCCTTGCCTGACTCTGTAGATATAGATGCAGAAGCAGAAACTTCATCGCCAGACACTTCTGATTCTGAATGGCCCCAGCCACGAGCAGACTGCGATCTTGAGGCACCACGTCCCCTTCTTCCTCTAGGTTCTCCTCCTCTTCCTCCCCAACTGCCTCTGTTGTAAACTGCATAAGTACTTCCCCAAGGGTCCTTTGATCGTGCCTCGTTGGCACGAGGACCTCTACCACCTCTACCTCCACTGCTCTTATCAGGACGGCCAATAACGTCTGTTTCATTAGACTTTTTAACAGGTGGATCAGCACCATCTACTAGTACCACTTTCTGAGATGATTGTGATTGTTCTTCTGATGGTGGTGCTGGTGGGGGTGGTGGGGGCGGAGGAGATTGTGATGGCAGTGATTGTGGCAGCTGTTGTTGCGGCTGCAGTTCTGTTTAAAGTAAAACAAGATCATCAGGAACTATTTTAAATAATACATTATAAAAATCTCTTCTAAGGAATACAAATTTCAGTTAATTAAAAAATAATTTTTTAACTTGTTAACAAACATGTACACGCGCAGTCGATTAGTAGATATAAGATTAGTAAAATTAAATTTCAGAACTGAAACCTTATACGGATATTTCATTCAATTTTTCCTAACAAACATTTAATATTTGATCTAACTTAATCGTTAACTAACAATGTTACACCGAGGTAAATAAGTAATATTGTGTAAGAAATGAGGTAAAAAAAAAAAAAGAATAAAAATAACAACTTACTAGGAAAAACTGAGCAACAGTTAGATGACAAAAAATAATCTTCTATTTACTCCAACCAGAACAGTAATCTGACTCGCTGATATTAATAATAAAAAATACATATTTTCCTTTTTTTTAATCTACTTTTTGTCATTTCTTCAGTTGCTACTTTAGCTTTAGCAATATGTTTAATATCAACTTCTTGGTGTGACATATTAGTTTGTACAGTTGTATAATGATGCGTGTATACATGCACAGTATTACATTTACCTATATGTAGCTATTGGATTTAATTTAAAAAATATTAATGTAAGGGTAACTCAGTTTTTTGATAAAATATAAATTGCAGGTCACCAGTATTTGTTTTATTACATCCAGTATGGATTCAAATAGATCCTCATTGAAAACAAAGTATAATGATCTTGCTGACATAACTTATAATAAATACGCTGATGTACCACTCCACAATGTTTCATGTTACACAATTTTGCTAATCCCCATAATCTTTCTACTGATTTATATGACAGACCCTTCCTTTTCAATTGTGTTAGTACACAATCAGGAATCTGAGAACATCAATGTACAGACTACAGTATGGTCTTTTATAGCAGACAGCAGATTGGAAAAGGACTTTTTGGTAACATAAGCAAAAAAAAACTTTTTTCCTAATCCATCTAGCTGCTAAATGTCTACAGTGCTGCAGAAAATTATGGCCTGTATGATTTTTCTTATTGGAAAACAAACTCTTTAACTTCTACAACTCTATCTTCTGTTTTCCCTGCACCACATATAATGTATGTCGCACACACTTCCCATTTACTCCAATCTACAATTGTACCTTTACACTTCTCTCATTCTCACTTGCACAATCACGGCAGTCAGTTCATGTGCCCATCAATAAGTAAAGCAAACAATAAAAACCTAGTATAGAATTTCTAAATCAATTCCCAACATGTATAATAATTATTTTATTACAGCAAGCCCTATCTACCACTATGCCATGCAGCCACCTTCAGTTATATTATGATCCACTCATTTGAAAAAATATACTTTTCTTGCAAGAATGCAATCACAACTTCATCAGTACTCTGCAAATCTCAAATTTGCATACTGATACTATCAATTATTGACAGGAAAAGTACATTCTTCACAACTGAAATGTTTAAGTAATAAATGTAGAAAACTAAATAACAAGCAAAGATATATGAGATCTAACACATTTGTTTAAGTTTATAGCAGTTATTAAGTCAGCAGATAAATTAAAAATAAATGGTCACATTAACTTAAAATAAATCAAGTTCTGTTTCATTTAATTTTATAAAGTATTACTAACTGTGTCGGCATGAATTTCAAACAGTATTTAAAAACTGTATTGGCACCTCCATATATCAGAGAAAAATACTTAAAAAAGAATAATACTTCATAACAAATAATAAAAAAAATTTGTTAATATTAAGATGAAAAAAGAAAATGTCAATTTTTCTTACTACTCTTAACAAACACAGTTTAGCCTCTAATTTTATTATATCAATAGAATGTAGTATGATGCTATTATTACCAGGTGAGTAAATATGAAACTGTAATTTGTCCATAGAAGGCCTTAGCTGTCAATGTAGTTATTGTCAAGCCGTGTCATTGACACCATTTTCTTTCTTTAACAGCTGACGAAAGAATTTCAACTCACAATAATATATGTTTCAATGTTTCTAGAAATATTTTAAATAAAATATTTTAAAATCAAGTTAAACAAAGAACTTGCTATTAAGAAAACCATAACAATCTCCCTCTAAAATAAATTTTACAAAGCAGTCCTTTAACATATCTGTTTGACTTTTATAAACTTTCCTTCTACAGCTCTTAAGACTAGCCTGGAAACCTCACTTACCTGCTTAAGGCTATATAAAATCACATAAAGTAAAAGTTTCCTGCATTCTATTAAATACCAAAATTATTCTACTTTACAACAATACAGACAAGAAAATATGGCAAGGGTTGCAAAACCTACAAACAGGTTCTTCAGTAATATGCAGATGAATCAGGTTAGATGTACACAACTGTAGCGTGATCAGTCCAGTCCACAAACACATTATTTCGTTGGTTATTTTATGTGATAATTTCTATGATACTTTTACTGCAGATAAAAAAACAATGATGATATTCTTTTTGAATTTACTTTAACTTTAATCTAGTGAAGTATTAAAAATTAAGTTATCATAAAACACACCTAAATAATGCATACCATTAGTAGTTTGTGTATCATCCAGTAGTTCAGTCTTCAAATTATTATGTTTTTCTGCAGAAGTAACATTAGGTAGGGCAGGCGATTGTGATGATGGCTTTAACAGAGCTTCATCAGTAGCATCCGCCCATGATTCAGACTCTAATTGCACTACAGGTGTGGGAGACGAGACTGGAGCGACACTTGAATTGCGGGACCATGCATCACTACCACTGTTATCATTCGACAATTTTCGCTCCTGAGTTTTGTCCACCTGATTAAAAGAAAAGCAAAAACTAATTTTTTAGAACAGAAAAAATGTTAATATTTAAATTAAATAAAACAAAGAGCCTTTAGAGTTACAATAATATCAGATCAGAATGTCTTTTTCCCAATCAACTAATGGCAGAATGTGCAAAATAAAATTCTGATTCAGATACATTTACATTACCTCTTGTTATTTCTGTTATTGTTAAATGGATTGTTCATTTCTGTTAAATGGATTGCAAAACATTATGATGACTAAGAGCGCAACATATATCTATGCTGAGCCACATCAACGCCATTCATTACAGGCTGCTCCAACAGATTGCTAAATGTTAAGGTGACTTATACCCTAGTAGAAAATTTGTTGCTTACGGTTTTAATTCACACTTTTCTTTCTAAAAAATTAACACGATTATCGGGAAATAACTAAAAATTAGAAATTATTTACAGCTTTTTATCATTAGATTAAAAATGGACCAAATAGCCAAGAAACAATGCTATTAATAGGAGTAAAATTTTTAACTTTTTTTTTTATAGAACTTTTGGTAGAACAGGCAAAAAATACTCTAACTAGAATCAAGTCAATTTAACAGAGTATGCTAAAAATTATATTATTTCCAGTTATTCCCATTCAAGAGAGCAAGAACTTCAGTCAGTCATGGTTTTACATCCTTCTTCTCTTTTCTTTTCTTTTCTTCCAAACTCTTCATCTGTCACTACATTTTCTTCTTCCTATTGTTTCTTTTTTTCACTCTTGTTCAATTTTCTTATTTCTAATTTCATCCCTAAACTTCCATCTTTACAGAAGGAAGTTTCTGAGATGAAAATAATTGATAAAATTATATCCCAGAACTGATGAATGATTTTTTCTTCCGTTTCAGAACAGAGATGAATGATTTCTGCTTCTGAAATGTTCAGTCATTCCAGATCATCTTGTGTTTCTTTCATCCAAATGGACTTTCTGTAGACTTTATCAAATTCTCTACAAGTTTTGTTTAAAATTTTTATATGTTAATTACTGTTTAATCAAAGTTATTTTATTTTTACTAACATAATATAGTGTTTTTCAAACCTGGATTTTTTGAAAACTACTAAAAATAGAGTTCTGTAACTTTTTTCAAAGTTAATTTCAAATAAAAATAAAATCAACCAAAATGACTAATCTCTTTTTTATCTATAAACTAAAATCTATAAGCGCTAAAAATAAATTTGAAACTGTTTAATTTATAAAAGTATACAGTTGCAAAATTTCTGCTAAGTTATATTCACCAATTTCTACAAATGATAATCTACTAACCTCTAAACTATTTTCAATAGAACACAATCACCTTAAAGCTGTTTTATACATCTTTAATAAATTACAAAATGCAAATATATTTAATTAAATTATTTAGATAAATATTATACTATAATATTTATAACTATATAGTACAGATACTGTAACTAGATAGTCTAGTAGAAGCAGTCTTTTTGCTTTATAAAAATATCATGTTTTCCTCATCTTCTACCAGTCCTGATACTAGCTTTGCTACAAAAAGCAATTTTTTTTCCTGACTTAGTAGCAACTGAACAAGACTTTTAACAGCAACATTACTGCTACCTTGCATGCTTCAAATACTTGCTGGTATAATTGTAATATCCTTTGATCCAAGCCATTTTTGAGCTAATTCTTCCAAGAATGGAACAAATTCTAAGAGATAATGGCCAATTATAAAAGTATGAACATTCTATTCACAATTCTATCATAAATATAAAACATTTTCCATTCTCTCAAACCAAGATATTAATCCAACTAAAAATACTTTTGATCTTCTGATTAATCCACACCCCTAAAATCATTTTAATTCTTTACTATCTCTTGTTTATCAATTATAAAGTTAAAATCCTCCTCATTTTGTTGAATGAATAATTTTTGCTGTTGCTATCCATGGTACAAATAGTATGCTTTTGTAAGGGCTTTTCTTTAAATCCCTACAGTTAATGCAACATTCTGTCTCTACATCAAGCATCATCCTAAGACTGATGCTCTATGGCTGATGTCGTTGATTTTATTGGGCATGTTCTGAAGCAATGCTTAATGACTTTTCATTCTACCCATACTTCTCTCTATAGTTTTTAACAATAGTATAAAAAAACTTATTTACATGGTCCAGTAGTAGCTAAAAAAAGCACATGGGTCATAATGAATAGGTTTTTTGCACAATGTATTTGTTGAAATCATAAAAAAAAACTGATAACTTTGAATTTTCTCAATAGAATAAAATTAACAATAAATGGATATTGTCAGATTTCTTATCAGTCCTATCATGTCAAATAAAAGCAGGAAATAAAGGTGTTTATTTCTTTCAAAAGTGTTTATTTCCAAAGTTTATCCCTAATACGTAAAAATATATCAAGCAGTGCAGTTAAAGAAAATTTTGAAATTTTAGAAGACAATGTTTAGGTCTTGGGCGTTTCTTAATAAGAATATTGATAAATTATATTCCTAATTGATTTTCAAACAAACATCAATTTATTAGCACTACAAGACTGGAATAAAATTTGAAAGCCTAAACTCATTATTTTAATTTCTAAAATTGTCATCTTCAAGTAAATTAGCCAAAACTAAAGTATCTGTGGAAGAAGGTTGTTCCAAATTCAATACAATATTACTTTTGTCAGAAAAATCTTGCTACATTACTCTCATTTTTGTTATAAAGCTGTTACTCATGTAATCATAATCTAGTAATTTGTTAATGGATTTTCATTCAAAGGTATAATCTACTCAGATTTATATTGTGGTAGTAAATTGAAAGTTACAAAAAAAAAAAGAAGAAAATCAAACACAGAAAGCCTTAAAATCATTAATAACCAAGAATAAACTCAAAGAAAAAACAAAAACCATCCAGTCAACTGGTAGCATAATAGATTTTAGTGTTCAATAAATTTATAAACATTATCAATATTATTTTTTTTATAATTCAGCAGAAAAAATTCTCTTTGAAATTATACCAAATTTAGAAGAAAAACACAATTTTTAGTGGTTATAACAATTTGCAGGTATCTATGAAACAAAAAAATATATATTGTGGGAAATTCAAATGTCCAATCAACAAGTTTGTTCAATTCATTACAAAACGAACAACCATAATGCCTATAGGTTAAGTACAAAATAGGACCTCATTTCAATCACTTGATGAATCACAGCAATGAATCACTTAGCAATTACACTGTAACTCTCTAACACAATTATATTGAGTGCTGCCTAGGCTTTGAATAAAAGCAAGCTGTAATAATCTTGAGGAATGTATAAGCTTCTGGGTTATTATTTACATACGTTTACACAAAAAAGTTAACATTTAATTTCTAAGCAGTTATATTTAATAATTTACATAAAATTATTTCAGCTGACCTGTGAATCAGTCTTCTTAAGTGGTTCTGTCTTTTTATCAGAACGTACTAAAGGAATCAAATTACGTTTTGCTTCATTACGTTGTTCAGAAGCTTCTAACTTTTCTCGAGTAATAGGACCAGGTATGTGATGACGTTGTTGTGTATAAGGCGGCTGTAAGATAAGAAAAAAATAAAAATCATAAAATATTTTTAAAAAATTAATTATTACTTTACAAATATGAAATACAAATAATAATAACAGGTTAAAAGTTCAACTTTTAAAGGTATATAAGATCTCGGAGATGAAATATAGTCATATAAAGGTAAAAATTAATCACAGGCAAATGGTTTATGAGAAAAACATTCAATCACATTTGAAAAACATATTTATCCATGTTAGTAAATTGACTTGAGCCTCGTTTAGAATCAAGGCAAGAGTTAACAGGGCACAAATTCATAATTTAATTAAAAATGAAATGTTAACTACATAAACAGAAAATTCAATAAATCAATAGATAAAACTACATTAAATCAATCTCTTCATGGAAACTGTCTGCTCACTATTTATACATGCCTAAATTTCCAGTATTAATTCCTAGCAATTAGCGCAACTGTAGTCTTGAAATTTAATAAATAAATTATTATTATACTTTCAAGCCTGGTGACAACTGAAGGAGGAATTTAGATGTCTAGTTCTTTATAACTATTAAATCAATGCAATGTTATAAATACGTTTTCCACTGCTTTATACTCAATTACATTTATTTTCTTTTACACTAAGCACTCTTGACAGATTTATAGCTTCTTAAATTCCATTAAATTTACGGACTACACCTATGAAAAATAAGAACAAGTTTGGACTATAACTTGTAACTTAATGAAATAATTACATTTGAATACCTTTATTAATTGCATTTTAATAGTTTTATTCATAATATAAAATGTAGTAAATGAAAAATTAATATTAAGTGCTTTAATGTTCTATAAGTTGGTAACAACAAACAGCAGCTAAAATGAACTGTTGAAGAATGCATCACTATTATAATGCAACACATGAAATAACTAAACTGCAGTAATTTTCTGCATTAAAAAAATTGAATATATTTACTACTCATTACTTCGACAGTAAAATTACAAAGTCTTAATGTGAAAATATTTTTATTAGAAATTACACTGTTAAAATAAATTTAACAAAGGAATAAAAAGAATTTTTTTATATACTTATCTGGCGCTGAACAATTAAAAACAACGAAAAACTTTGATAATATGAAAGCTAGTTGCCTTACACAATTAAACATCACTAATAAACATATACCGATTAAATTCAGTAAGCAAAAGTTAACTACTACTATTCACCTTGACAAAATTGTACAAGAACTTCTCCATTTTAGTCATCAAACTATATGAAGACAATCTAAATACAAGTTTGGTGACTGTAAAGAAGTTTTGTTTTACATAGGGCTACTTCTGTGTCAGATACTTTATCTTCTGAGCATTTATTTAAAATAGGACAAGTCTCAGTTCATAAAATGACTGGTTTACTACTGCTACTAAAAGAGAATTTAATATATTACATACATTCCTTAAAGGGAGTGTTTCTCTTCGATCTTCACGTCTCATTTTTTCTTCTCTAGATTCAGATTCATATGGACTATCTGCCCAAGATGAACTTCTATCATTATGTAATAATGATTCTGTTATAGGCCTGAAATAAAATTGCACAACACTAATGAAACAAACTTACAAAAGGAAGATATAAAACTTAATTACATATAAAAAATAAGTCTAATTATAACATGAATTCTATCAAAACCAATTTTTTTTAAATATAAGCAAATATTTTTAAAGATTTAATATACATATATACCACATGCCTGTGCCTTGTTATCACATGCCTTTAACTTAACAATGCGCAAGGATGAGAAAATGGCAGCGGGATTACAGTATACACATGCGGGCACTCCCACCACAGCTATCTGCTCGCTCATATACCCCCCTACCACAGCAACACTGCCCCACCACTTCTGGCTCTAATAAATGAAGGCTTCTTGGTGTGAAACTTCACTTCACTACTGGCTGCTGCCTAGAGAAGGCCTCGAAGATCAAGAAGATGGAAGAAGGTGAAAGGAGCTCTCTGGCTGGTTCAACGCTGGACCACCCTGCCGGAGCAGCAGGCCTGGCTGACCTGCGGAGGGAGTCGCTGGATGCAGACACTACATTCCCACTCAAGCTCGCCAGACTTCCATCACCCTGGCCAGTGGACGCAGCTACGAGAGCAGGCCCAGTGTGGGCTCGCTCAGCACGGGGAGAACCGCCTCGGCCGCGCCAGCGAATGATCACTGACACCGACCCGACACAGCAGGGCTCTGAAGATCTCCACTACCACGCTGTAGTGGGAACCCAGCCGCTGCTGAGGCAAAGTCCAGTCAGATTTCAACAAACGAGCCACAACTCCCCGACCAGCCAAGTTAACTTTGCCGGAGACCATCTCCCAGATCCAACCCCCCCTTCTCAGAGCAAACAATAAAAACGGCCCTTTTCAGGGCCACCAAAAGTTTTAAAGTTCCACTGCCGTCGACGCCATTCAGCGACAATATATATATAAGCATTCTTTACTTTTTACTCTAAATCTCTTGTTAACAGCAAAATTGTCGAAGAATTAAAGTAAATGGCTTGAATAAATAACAGAACCTGATCACATGGTTTAGTAGTAAGCTCATATTTTTAATTTCTGTAATTTAATGTAATCAATGTAATATTTTAATTATTTTTAAAAGAAAATTCCCATGTAGCAAAGGATCCAGCAGAAAGTTACTTGTGTGTTGCAATGGTTTATTCAATTCAACAACTGCATTGTAGATTTTGATGGCAACAGAGCATCTACAAATAAGGATATATAATGGTATTTTGGGTTAATGATGTTCAAAGCCTTATTGATGGCATACAATTCAGCAGTAAAGACATTTGTTACTAAGAAGACCAAACATATTCTGTTCTGTCATTAAAAACAAATGTGCATCTAACAATATTATTCTGTTTCGATCCATCTGTGTATGCTACTGCATATGGATTTGTCTTTGAGAGAAATTCAAAAAACATTTGCTGAAAGACAATAGGGGTTGATTTTTTTTATTACATATGGTAAGGTCAAAATTAAAATTTTATGAAGTAGAGTCTTCACATAGAATATGAACAGAAACAGGTTGGAAAAATAGTGTCAAAATTTAAATGGTAGAGTAAATACCAGGTATGAACACCCTTTGATGCTTTATAATATGGATGGTCTGCACTGTTGTAAATGAGGGTTCAGAAAGGTCTGCTTTAAAAACCAGCTGATTCAGTTGTACTTCAGAAAGGGCAGAATATAGGTTGCTCTCAGCTGGTCCCATCCAATAGTGAAAGCTTACCCCACAATCAAGAAATACAATTATGACAATGCTTGGTCTAAATGCATCTGTAGCATGACAAAGGAAAGGATGATGTACAGCATCCAACATCTTAAGCATGGTACGAAATACTGAATCGCAACCATTATCCAAATGGGACCAAACTAAAGAATTATAAAAATGCAACCTAAATGATCCATCAGCTGCCCTATTGGTAGTGCTAGACTCGCAGCATATCAAGAATTATAAAACATTTCATTTTTAATTGTTTTATGCGTTTGACTCAAGTAAGACACCTAATAAAAAAACTACCTCAATATTTAACATCAGGAGAATATTTAACTAGCTCTTCAATGAGAAAGACTTGTGGAATTAAAAGGATCTCGCATGTGAGAAAAATACACATTTTATTTCTGACCCTTGAACAAGCTTTAACAAGATAAAATATTCTGTAATAGTCTCTCAGCTGTAGCTATTTGAACAGGATATACAGCAAAATCATCAATAAATAAAGAACATGAAATATAGATAGCTGCACACATTTAGTATACTGTTGATGGTTGTAGCAAGCACCATGGCATTTAATACACCTTACAAGGCATCCAATTATCCAAGGTAATGCTACTCATAAAAGAATTTCCAACATGAACAAAGGAAGATCAGTCATTTATGAAACAAATCAACAAACGCAAGCATATTGCTCATGACTCCCCCATTTGTTAAGAGTGTTAAGTATCACAGCCAGGCCATGCCGTCCACCTTACACATGTCAAAGACAATAATGAGGCACTGATGGAGCATAACATCATTTTGTTCAACTGTTTCCAGTGACACTAGATGATTGATGATCGTCCTTGGAAGAAACCAGATTATTTTTGAGATATAAGGCCATGGTTCTCTAAATATTATGAAAACCTGTGATTCACCACTCTTTCCGTAACTTTGCATAAAATGCTAGTCAAGGAAGTAAGGTGTTGACACGAAGGATATATGCTTTGTCTTTTCAGGTTTAAGTATTTGTATAACAATGGCTTCAACCAAATGGGTGGGAAGACCTGCGCATAGAACAAACAATTATAAATACACAACAGATGTTGTGGCGCTGAATTGGGAAGGTGTGAGAGCATACTGAGATGAATGTTGTAAGGTATAGGGTAAGTATCACATGAGTTTTTGAGTGCAGGCATTAAAGCATGAATTTTAATGCATTCAATATATGTAAAGAGCCATAATTCACCATCCAAATCACCAATATTAAGTAGTAGTATTTTCATTGCATCTTATAGCTCTGAAGTTCTTTAGCATATGATAAAGTGAGGAATACCAAAGAGAAATAGGTAGCTTTCTTATGAAATCCACCAAAATGCCAAGCAGAAGATGATGTAAAAAATTTTCAATCGTAAATAAGTCCAAGAATAGATAGTTTCTGTAATCTGCATTCCATTAAGCAGAAAGGGAATAAAAATGTTCCAAGTAATTTGCCCACAATTTCTTCCTGGCATCTAAGAATACCCAACAACATACTGCTCTATCCTTACAGTAAAAATTCAGATGTTTATTTGTAAATCTGTTGTTAAATTTATGCAATGCCTGCTGTCATTTTGGCAATCATCATTCCACCAAGGAGCTCATCTAAGAACTTTTTAAATTCTATTTTTATAACTTCTACTTATAATATGTTTTCGCTGTAAGCAATGTTATTCAATTTTAATTATTTGGAAAACTCTGATTTTTGGGTATAAGAGTTTTGGAATTTTTTTAGTTTTTGGGCATCTGTTACTATGATTGATCCTTCAGCAACAATTTTGACAGTTTTTTAAACCGCTGCTTAAAATTGTCACCATACGTTTCATCATTATGATACTCTTGGAAGAAATTACCATTCAAAAACCCATTTTCAGTTCCTGTGTATCAATCATTAACTTGCTCTCCTTGAGTGTTAATCGTTTACCTTAAAGTGTCAAGTATTACTAATGATATTGTTAAACTTCAATAACAAAGACTGTAAAATTGCTAATTGTTTTCATTGGCATGCCATG
>JAAAKQ030145381.1:27681-40378 GCA_010016005.3 Zanna intricata
AAGTATTACTAATGATATTGTTAAACTTCAATAACAAAGACTGTAAAATTGCTAATTGTTTTCATTGGCATGCCATGGTGCCAGATAAGTGATAGCCTACAGTGTTAGAGATTGGCCAAATCTTGGCCAATTTGGCCAAGATTGGCCAAGACCACATAAAAATACTAACAAATGAAAATGCTGAAAAAAAAATGGCAAGTTAAAATAAGACCTCTCTTGATTTGATCGATAACATTCCGGGTAACCAGAGTTTATCAGATGACAATTTAAAAGCACAAAATGAGCAATAGCTAAGACAGTAAACTGCACCCTACCAACCTCATTTCCAAGAAAGCAGCAAATTTGAGATACAAAGTAAGAGAAATCTCAATGCACACTCATCCAGTTCCTGAATAACACTTCAGTTAATAAATTACAGGTACATTTTCGTGTCAAAACTGTAAAATATACTCACTTTACTTCATCTCTCATAGAATCACGAGAATTCCTTGAATCTCGTGATGTTCGACTATCACGACTATCAGGGCGCTGAGGTCGATCCCTTTCTTTATCAACACGTCTATCCAAACTATCCCTCCACTCAGACTCTCTATTTTCCCTTTCCTTATCTCTTACATCAAATGGATCCTAAAAAAAGAAAAAAATATCACCAGAACATTTCATGAACGTATCACAGAAAAAAGTTCTGTTTCTTGTTATCCAATTATACTAAAAATTTATTTAACTGTATTACAAATTTTTTTAACAGCTAGCAACATTATTTATTTTAAGTTTACAAGATAACATGGCGGTAATGACTTTTTTTTAAGTAAATAAGTTTTCAAAGTTCTCCTGACAAATAATTCTGTTAATTATACAATTAATGTATACTGAGATGATTTCATAAAATTTAATTTCTTTTATAAGCATTAAAGACAGTCTAATTTTTTCCAAATAGTATTTTTTAGTTTTCTGCCTAAACAATTAATTTAGTTAAGTAGGCTAAATTTTATATTATTGTTCAACATAGTTTTTTGTTAATTTAAATCTTAAGTAAATAATTATTTTTCTGTACTAGTAAACTCACATGTGGTTTTTTTATATCACTTTCACGATCACGTTCATCAAAATAATGCGATTCAGATTCATGACGGTCTTCTGTATCCAACTCCCTATCTCTGTCTGCTCCTCTATCCCTGTAAAACATTTGGTGAAAATTATTTAATTAATTGAAAAGCACGATTAAATTTATTAATTCAAAATCTACATAAATTCTCCACCCTTTCACTTTTTTTACCATCAGTCTGTCTTTTTTCTTTGAATAAATACTATAAGTACTGTTAATACTTCCTTATCTGATTACTCTCTTCAAACAAAAGATACAAAAAAGGACTGGAGGCTCACTAGCAAACCAATATTAAAAATAAATAGGCTGGTTATGTGATGAATTTTTTTATATAAAGAGAAATTTATTTTTGTATTAATATTAAAACATTTTTTTTTTTTTTTTAGAAAATAAGGTTTAAATAACAAAGATCATCCAAAGATACAGAATGTTTCAGGAAGAAAATGGTTTTAATAAGTTTTACCATAGGAATAGAATTTAAGGTAAATTAATTTTTTTCTCAACTAAAAATATTATCTAATGATGGAATACTTTGACTTAACAGTCCAATAATCTCATTAAGCCACTAATTTTACTCATTTACACAATTTAAAAAATTAAAATAAACATTTTTTTTTATAAGAAAATATATAAGGTGGTAAGGATAACACTTTTTGACGTGTTGGTCATCCTTACAACTTGATTGTTCTGCAACATCAGGAAGACCTTATACTACCATCGTGAAAATTAACAGGTGTGAGAAATAATGATTAAAGTGATAAAGACATGTTTAATACTAAACATTGTCTCATGAAACCGTACAGCACACAAAATATGAATTCAGCATAGATGAATAGTATCTCAGTATTCTAGGCTATCATTTTATCACTCATAAATTCAAGTCTTGCTTTACTGCAAGACATGTGCATATCTTGTAAGCATCAGTCCCACATGATAATATTGTTTTGTGTGTAATAATGTAATTCAGGCTAACTCTTGTCTGGCACCGTGGCATGCCAAATAATCAAAAATTCTTTTGCCTTTGTTATTGATGTTAATAATAACAACAATGCTATTTTGTAACACCTCACACAATTACTAAGTTCAGAGAAAGAAAGCTTTTCAATTAAGTTATCACTTATTCTGTATGGTACAACACAGCCTTAGCTTTATAGTTCATTTTTATGACAGGATACAATTCTATAATTCATTTTTATAACAGTTTTATTCAGTGATATTTCCACTAATTTTAATTTACCCTGTGATTTTGTGGAGATCTGGTTTTTAACGATGAGCGATTCTGTCATGTATCATAAACCGGGGAAAACTCCTAAGTAGCTCAGAAAAAAAAAATTAAGAACATATATACAACCTTAAAACAAGATAACCCTGAAACTGCAGTCTGAGACATTGCTCAGAAGCAAGTAGTGCAACAAGTGTTTGCGAAAGAACAATTTTTAACATAATAAGGAAACACAAAATTGATGGTCAACATGTTAGCTCTAAAAAGACTAAGAAACACATGAAAAAGACTGAAAAGTTAGATTATTTTACTAAAACCACTATAAATAAATAAATTTATTCATTTTTTTTTTCAATTACATGCTCACTAACTTGAATAAAATTTGTGAATACCAATTATGAACTGCCAAATTTTTCTAGAATCGTATAACATGTATTAAAACCAATGAATTCTTATTTCAAGTCCAGAAAAAAATAATTCTTTATCAATGGAACACCAAGATATTATTACACAGCATAGGAAATATTTCAAGAGAAATTAAGCTATTTTGTGGAGAGAGTAAGACAATTTATTAACTAGATGAAACCTGGGTTAATGAAGGACATGAATGAGAAAAGAATCTTTTATCTTTACCAGCCAAGTTAAAGAAATAAAAGAGTGAAAAAACACTTTATGAAAATTTTGTCAGCCAGGGTGGAATTCCTAACTGGAAAAAGTAAATAACATAACGCACATAGAAAATGAAAACATGTTTTTCAAGAGTGGTTTATGATCATTTGAATCCAAATCTCCCAAGAGCATCACAATGAAATGAATAGTAACAATTTTATCCAGCAGTTTAAGAAATATTGTCAAAATTGTTGCTGAATGGTCAGTCATAACACTGGCAGAAAATTGGAAAAATTCCTGATGCTTAACCTGAAAATCAGAAGGTTAAAATCAAAGAAATCATGTACACTGAAGACATGTTAAAAGTAAAACTTTTCTTTTAAAAATAGTAAAATCAGTTAAACAAAAATATATAAGTTATCAAATAAATGAAATAAATCAGAAAATTCTCCTATGTTGCTTCTTTCTCTATACTGTGCAGACAAAAGTCAAAGGCTACATTGGGTATAATAATGTAACATTTATGTTAAGTGTAGTAAAAAATTTATTGATAGATGCAAACACTTGGGAAAATTGTATTCAACATATAAAATTAAAGAAGAAAGATTAAAAAGAAGAATTAAAGAAGAAAAAATACATAGAAACAGACATTTTGTGTGAAAATATTATTGAAGATATTGTGATAAATTTAGGAAACAATGACACTAGTTTAACAGTCAGCAGCTTATCAGATAATAGAGAAATAAAAATTGAGGTAAACTTTTTTTTTCTGTTTCACTTGATGGAATTTTAATAGTGGTATTGAAAAATTGAGGTAAACATATTTTTTCTGTTTCACTTGATGGAATTTTAAATACAGTGGTATTGTACTTTCTTAAAATGTTTAATTTCATGGTAAATATATAATTTTCCCATTTTTAAATTAAAAATTATTTTTAATTCATTTTATATTATCAGTAAAGAAAAACATCTTTTCTCAGATAGATTGGGCTAAAAAAATAAAACTAGAATCATCCTACTCTTGGTTTACATTGCTGTATGGTTTTGTGAAACAAGGTTTAGTTTTTTTTTTTTTTTTATCTCCGGAACCACAATTAGGTTATATCTTCTGAGGATGAGATGAATGAATTGTAGTGTGTGTGAAAAATGCCATGCCTCACTGGGATTTGAACCCGAGACCTCCAGATGAAAGGCCAGAGGTCCCGGATTTGACTGCTATAGTTCTTGTCGACTGCTGTACTTTAAAACAGATTTTCATGTTAAAAAGAATTTAATAAAAAGATTTTCATGTGCACTTTTGGTATTTATTACTGAGTAATGACCATAGTAATTAATACCATAAAATTTGGTTAAAAAAAAATATAATTATAAAATAACATTTATCAAGTTTTAAGTTCATAGAAGATCAAATTTAAACTCTTGTCCAAACAATAGAAGTTCATTTACTTAGTACCAGATTTTTATACTAGTTTTACAAGGGCAAGACTTTCATCACTTAGAAAATCTTTATAACATATATGAATAAATAATGTACCTTCCTCTCGAGATGAGAAAGAGATCTAGTAGTAAATAATTATCAGCTAAAAATAAGATATAAAGAAAAAAGTAACATGCAAAATAGTCTTGAGAGTTTTATATTGCTAAAAAGCTGTTATGAACAGCTGAATAATCGGCTTAAAAAATTATTAAAATATATTGCAGACTATGCTAAATACTTACAATCGCACATAATCACGACTGTAACCTCTATTATAGTCATTAGGGCCACCATTATAATACCCACTGCCAGTAGAACTAACAGGTGGAGCTTTCCCTCTGCCATCATACAGTCCACCAGTAGAACCAGCCAACCTATTACCACCACTACTACTGCTTGTGCTGCTAGCTGAACTCTCTGGACCTCCTCTGGCTCGATACCTAAAAAAAAAACAAATCACAGTTTAAAAATCTACTAAAGCACAGATTTATTAATTTTTTTTCAAATTTTACCGAGCTCTTCAAATGAGCATTAAAAGATTATGACAAAACAACACTGGCTATTTCATCTCTTAATATAAGAACATTCACAAAAACTATTTCAAAAAGTTAACTTTTAATATAAACTGATTTTTATATTTTTCTTAATTGTTTGGTTTATTTATATGATTTATTAATCCATTATTTTCAACAGTTTTAGCTCAGAGTACATTAAAAGATAAAATATGTTATTATAAAGTAAGAAATCATAGTTCAACTTTTTCAACAGTCTTCTAGATCTTTCCACCAACTTCAAACTTCAAAGATCTAGCTAAACTAAACTACCTATCATGCAATTCGGATTTACTATTTTTCAAGTTTTATTTTCACTGTCATTAAATATGAAAATAAAACGAACTTGCAATTACATTAAGCATAACTGTACAGATTAATTCAGAAGGAAAGGAAAATACTTTGTGAACTGATTCTAGAGCTTGAAATAAGTAAAAATGCTCATACAAACATTTGTCCAAAAATGCTTTGTTATAGAGTTACAGCTAACAAAAGATTTCACCCCCATGGTGAAATGAAGTCATACTGAAATTTTTAAAGCTTATATGTAAGGGATAAAACCTGACTGTTGCTTATGCTTTTTGAACAGAAAAATTGAATAAAACAGATCCCAAAACTGTACCTCCCATAACTTTTGTTTTCTTTTGTTTATAATAGAAGTAAAAAAAAAAAAAAAAAAACATGTTTTTCATCACAAAAGTTTTCCATTTAAATTGGATAGCACTACAAGGAATAACAGTTCTAGGACCTGTTTATTTTATTTTTCAGGTAAAAACCTATCAAATGAAGTTTACCCCTCATATAATGCCTTAAAAATTTCAATATGACCATTTCACTAGGAGGAACTGAAATCCAGGCAAAACATTCTGCTGGCTATGATTCAATAACAAAGCATTTTCAGACATATATTTGTTAGAATGTTTTTCTTTATTTCAGGCTCCAGAATCTGTTCCCAAATTATTTCACTTTCTTCCTGAATCTTCCTGCATATATAATGTTGAAGTATATATAATTTATGTATAATTTAAATATAATTTTTTTTTTTTAATCTTCACTGCTTCCGAGAGTTGTGATCGAGAAGATATAAAAGAAATAACTGAATAATATAGACTAGGCTTGTCTTTATTTTGTTAACATTTGGATATTCTATCTGTCAGAAGCTATGAGAATAAGACAGAAAATTAGTTACAAGATATTATATAGTTGAAGAAAAGAATGGCAACAGTGTATGCAGGATGTTTTAAAACGTATTAGTCGAACTTCAGAAACTACTTCAGGACTCCAATATGAGCAAAAAAATTTCATATCAATGTTAAGAGGATAATTTTTTCCCTGTTACTTCCAAATGTAACAAAAATGATTAATAAAAATTATAACCTTGTATTATGGTGGATAAGCATACTGCCAGGTTAATTGTTTGCAATTCATTTTATTATTTCAATATTTAGATTTAATTTAATTCAAACTAATAAGCTTTATTTATTTTTTTTTTTGCATTACTCTATCCAGAAAAATTTAACAAAAGCAATACTAGACTTTTGATAACTATTTTAAATGGGAATGTTAGAGGTTCATAATCATTTATGAATTTTGAATCAATAGTAACTAATACAAAGTAAAACTTGATATTAAAAATATAAAATTTCTGAAATGTGAGACAGTATTAAGTAACAATGAAGTATTTAAAGAAAAAACTAAGTATTCATCACGCTTATCGATGCAAACTTGTGTTGCATTTTTTTTTTTTTTTTTTTTTAATAACTGACAAAAACTAAAAACTATTTTGTTAGTGGTTTTTAATGAGCATAGTTTTCAAACAGTCCTAAACACTTTGCTTAGATATGAATAAACTTCTAAAACTTTACCAGAATGTTAATCATATTTCATATATGCCATGTTTGATAAAAATAATTCTATACATAGTGGTTCTGCTTACAATCATCTTCATGAGATTTTACAAACAGTAAAATCTCTTTCGTACAGATCAAGTGAAATTGAGGAAACTGAGACCTACTGTAGGGTAAAACTACAAAGATTTACTCTGTAACATTATCAATCAAAATGAGGTTGTTGACAAAGTTCTGGAACTACACCTCCATTTCATGAGACAAAACTATCATAATTTAAAAAAATAAAAATATATATTATCCACCCTAATTTATTTTTAAATCCATAATTTATCAAGATTTTCTTTTTATAATACTATAAGAATTAAATTCATTACCTGTCAGGCCGATCACGATCTCGTTCCCACTCCCGTTCTCGATCACGGTCATAACAGTCTGGTGTATGCCTGTCTCTACGTCCATCAGATTTAGGTGGACCACGGAGATCATCATCTCTCTCTCTATCAGATAATTCGCTCTCTGTTCTATTACGACGAGCACCAGAAGTTCTGTTACTGCCACCACCTCCTATTCAGAATGAATTAGTGTAATTAAAATATTAATATACATCTTATTTTACTAACATATAAAACAATCCAACGCACACAGAATATCTCATGACATAAAATGCATTTTAAACTATAGTTAAGATTTTAAGAATAAGTCTTAAATGTACCAGTTGTTTCATAAAGAATTAAGACATGTTAATTCAGATTTAAAAATTAGTTAAGACTTATTAAAGTATTACTTTATCATCAATGGTGAAAGGTGATGTGAAACCGGAAATTGTTATTGAAAACTGGTACTAATTCAGGAAATATTTAAATTTAGATAAGAGAATAAAACAATAATGCTAATATACACATTTTATAATGAGTTTTTTCAATATACTATAATAGTATGGGGCGGTAATAGAAGGTTGTGTAGATAATAAAAATAAAACGGTAAAAGAGAAATGAACAAAGAATACTGGTAATTTAGAAAATAGAATATACAGTATATTTATGTTAAATTAAAAATATTAACCCAGAATAAAAAGGAATATCTTTTATGATAATTTGAAGCTTATTTATTTAAGTAAAACCATGATTTTTTTTTTTTTTAATTGCCAATCTGTATGACAAAGTGATAGCATCACTGTCTTTAATCCAGACGTCCTGGCTTACTGTCCATATCAGGTATGGCAATTTTCATTTCCATATCCCATGAACAAGCTTCAAGCTTATGTGGCAAAATCCAAAGAAAAAACTGTTTACACTATTTAAAAAAAATGGATTTATGTAAAACAGATTTATGTCGTACATAAAACTGCATATATAAATGCAATGGGAACAGAAAGTACGGTAAAAACCAAAGTAATTCAATGCCCAAGGAACAGAATAAAACTTTAAATGAAAAAGAAAATTCCAAATTAATAAATTTTAATCAAATGTGAATAAATTTAATAAATCTCACTTCTAAACATTATAACAAAAAATTTGTATTTAGATTCTTTCAGTGCATGTTTAATACTAAAATTAAGTAATAATTTAGACCAAATGATTTTCTCTATTTTAAAATTATTAAATCAGATGAGGTGTAACTATGACTAAACACTTTCATGCTACATGTTACTATAGAACAAAATAACCCAGATAACCCACTTGTGCTTACTAAATTACCTATGAAACTAATTTATTGAATAAATTAAAACAGAACTGATAATTATTTTTAAACAATTTTTTTATTTACCATATTTTTCTTTAAAAATGGATTTTTTCACCACTTCAAAAACAAATTCACTTCAGTTTTCTCGAGGTAATTGATTATAAATTCAAAAGATCACTTTTGCCATTCTAAATAATTTCTATAATACACCTATATTTTATAAAATAAATAAAAAAAACTTTGCAGGTTAATTACAAATCTGTAAAAACAGATCTCTGTAAATTACAGATCTGGTTAATTTTTTTTTATAAAAAAATTAAAATAAACAAAAAAAAATAAAAATATATATCCAACCTAATTTATTTTTAAATCCGTAATTTATCAAGATTTTCTTTTTACAATACTACAGGAATTAAATGCATTACCTGTCAGACCAAAACTATAAAACAACAAGACATTTTTAGTTTGTCTTAACATATGGTTTATGAAACAAAATATTTTTATTAATCTATTCAAAGTTTATTTTTATTTCAATTTATTCAAAGGATTCAATAAATAATATTTCAATTCATTACATGAGAATCCTAACAAAGATAAATAAATCGAGAATAACAGTTGCACCTTTTACCTATATCTAGAGATGGTACATGAAATATTAAATTACTATCATTTATTAAAAAAGCAGTAAGTGTTGGATGGCTAAAAGCTTCCAAAACATTATCCAACAGCTCATTAACATTACTTAGGTCAATTGTGTGACAAGGCTTGTGTCATTCACAGCTGAACTCATTAAGGAGAGTTGATGGGTATGTTTTTAAATAATATATAAACACACACACAAATGCATATAATTATTCTTATTATTATAAAGCTTCCAACACAACAATAAATCTCCTTATCAGTTTACTATTCAGCTTAAAAATATAATTATAGACGTCTTATTTTCACTGCTGAAGGTGCCATTGTTGTATATATGTATTTGGAGCCTTCTTCATACTCACCCTTTCATCTCTCTCAGAACTCAATTCCTCCTTACATTAACATCTAACAACCACATCTTCTTCCCATCCTTTATACAATGGATTATGTCATTACCCACAGTGATTTTAAAACATTGTTGTGGAAGGTATTTCAATCCAGTTTGGGTTCATTTGACAATCATATTTTCTTTAAATGTTTTCAACATTTTTACTGATCATCAAAACTTGATTCCTATGGAGACTACATAATTAAATAATCTTATTTTAAAGCTTTTTAGTCTTACAACAGATGTCTGACTAGTTTGATTTTTCTTACTTTCTTTCTGTTACGTGCTCACCTTGTAGCTTTAACATAATTGCTACACCTATATCAAAGTTATATGTTGTATTTAATCCAAAGTAAGCCCTACTCAAGCCTCTCCACATACTACTATTACCAAATTAACTAAACCTTGATGTCTGGAGAAAAGAAAAAATAACATATATGCGTGCACAGTAGGGTGGTCCTTAAATTAGAGTAAAATTTTTTTCCCTTAATTTTTTTTATAGCACTAGTTTGATTTACTCAGTGAAAAAGAATTGCTGTAATTTTTTAACTGTCTTAAGGGTCGTACTAGCTGTAAAATTTCATAATTTTTCAAAAACTAGGTAGGAATTAATAATTAAATTCAGTTGCAAAAGAAATTATGTATAATTAACATGTAATTATAATTTGTGGGTACAGTATATAAATTTCAATGTTACATATATTATTAATGAAAAAAGCTGCTAATAAAATACAGTACGTCAGATTTTACTTCACAACATCAAAGTTGATCTCTTAAAGAGTCCAGATACTTTGTTCTAAGCTGCTTAACCAACAACAATTAGTACTGCTTTTGTTAATTCATTTTTTTTTTTTTTTTTTTTGAAGTTTGTTGTACTCTTCCTCAGTGCCCTCTTTTCATACCTGAGTCCCACTCCTGCCTGAGTATACTCTTCTCATGTTCCCCTATCATTAATAACTTTGAGTGAACTAGTTATTGTCTTCTTTTTTGTGCACGATTCATTTTCTTTCCATTCAGTTACATCTGTTTGCAAAAATTTTGATGGAAGAACTAAGATTTTGAAAAACCTCAGGGTGTTACTGGATACAAAATCTTGCAGGCCCTTTTTAAGAATGACATCTGGATCAATTTGGGCACATTTCAATGGTTCATCATAGACTTCATCTTCTTTTTTTCAAGTATCCAACGTATTCCTTTTAGTTTCTTGAGGAATGTCATCAAAAAATGCAAATGCAACAAGCTTTTCTGACAGGTACCACAAATGTCAGAGAAACATTTTCATTGAAACACATTGAAATTTCCTCATTGACATTCTCATACTCTTTCAATTTTCTCAAAGCCATTTCTAGGGGAAGTATAAACAAATGGAGCTACAAACCATTAACATAAACTTCAGCTATTAACGTAAACTTTCAAATAAATTAGCAAATGTTACAAATTCATGCTTCTTCTTGTTTGGAAAGTTTGAAATTATCTTTGAATAAATAGATTCAGAGTGAGTAAATTGCCTTTTGCAATTTACTATAATCTTCTCATGTTGAAAACTTCTCAAGTTGGTTTTTAGCAATCTCAATGAAATTTGATGCAGTGTTGGTCACTCTTTATGAATTAAACCATCAGATGTGACAGTTGGTCACTCTATGAATTAAACTCAGATGTGAGTTTTAAAATTACTGTGATGGATTGAGTTTCACAAACCTTTATATCGCTTAAACATCAGGATGTCAGGCCCTGTTGAAACTTCAATTGACTTGCAAACACTGCCTCAAGCATAATTTCAAGGGCATAATGACAGCAAGCTAGCCAAAGAATTATTTCTTCATCTTTTGCTCTAGGACACATTTTCCACTACATAACCCAGTATTTCCTTTAATAGTAATAGATCTTATAATTTCACTTTGTCTGCGATTCCCTAGGATTCCAGTGTTTCATTAACAGCACAAGCTATTGCTTTCCCTGCTCCTGATGGAATTTTTGGAAAAACAAGTAACTGTTCAATACTTATTCTGAAACAATAATAAGTGATCTATCAACAGTTTCACTACCTGAAATATCTTCTAAAATTTTACTCACCTGATGAATGGTCAGAGGCACATAAGCTGAAAATTCACTTTTACATCTATGGATCACATCCCATACTTTTGTGATATTAGTCAAAACAACACAGCTGCTTTTCTGTCACTTAACTTTGTTGCATCAAGGCTTTAAGTGTCTAAAATATCCCTTCTACTTTTCTTTGCAAGTGGATCACACAATGAAACCTTCATGGATAGAATTACTTTCACGTCGTTCAGATGAGCTGTTTTAGTCTTCATTTCCATCCTGAGGAACATATATTCCTTTATAAAGAAATTTTGTATTTCCTTCTTTATGCTCTTTCATTTTTTCCAAATGTGCTTTTTTCTCTGTAGACTTTGCTTCTTTCTTTACAAAGCTTTTATCAACATTTCCCATTTTACTGGGTCAACCTTTCTGTCTTCAAGCAAGAAAAAATTGTTATCTTCTTTTATTTTAAGCATATTAAGAGCATTAGCTGGGCAATACCAAAAAGGTCTTCCAGAGCCATATTCCAGTCTTCTTCTTTCTGTTTCAAACTTTCTGAATGCTTGGCTTTGTTTTCTTTGTTCTTTTTCACCTCTTTCCATTCCTTGAACAGATCTTCAATTTCATTAACCACATGTTTTTTTTTCTAGTAGGAATATTAGCCTTTTCTAAATTCAGAATCACATCACTAGCAGCACAGTGGGCTGAGTGTCTTATATTTTTTTTTAATTAATTTGTTTTTTTTAATCAAAGAAAATGCTAAAAACTTTTTTTAGATGGCAACATCATTTAAGTGATGTTACCATTTGACCAACAAGCCAAATATCTACAGATGTCTGTCACATCACAATGGATCCCTTACTACCAGTTGCCATACTTAAAGAGTCTCCAAATAGTATTAAATATTCAAACTTAGTAATATGACTTGGTAGTAAAGCTACTCTTAACAAAACTAGTTGCCATACTTAAGAGTCTCCAAATAGTATTAAATAATTCAAACTTAGTAATATAATGACTTGGTAACATAATGAAATAAAGTTACTTGTAACAAATTATTATAAACTACAATAATATGCTATTGCAAACAATTAAATATATTTTTAGTTAGATTAAGTTAGAAAAAAACACAG
>JAAAKQ030145381.1:40478-54173 GCA_010016005.3 Zanna intricata
AAAAAAACACAGCTACACAAGCACTCCTCAAAGTACAGTAGCCGACAGGAAACTGAGTTCTCAATCATGCTCTGCATGGCATAACAAAGCACACATCTGTACATGAAACAGTCCTGTATGAACATCAATGCTGCATGAAACTGTTCCTATTCAGTGAGTTATAATTGGTCACGATAGTGATCAATGTCATTTTGGTGTTTACCAGTTTGATTTACTTTGACAGAAATTTTGCAAAAATTCTCAATTATCTTAAAAATTAAAAACTTGTTAGCGACTCTTAAAAGAGCTTTTAAAACTTAGAAATTTTTATTGAAGTTGTTTTTTTTTTATATTACAGAACAAAATAAGAGGGTGCCCCAGGTAAATTTTAAAAGTTAGTTTTCAAGGACCATTCTATCATGCACACACACAAATTTGTCTCTCTTAACAAGTTTCAGTCACAAAATTTCTCTTCTATTCACATTAAGACTTAATTGTGAATTTTATTCTTATAATATCATTTTCAACATTCTCCTGTAATGACACATTTTAAAGACCTATATTCTTTTCAGTTTTAATCTATATTGATTCAGTTAAATTCTTCTGCAGAAGGGCACTCACTCCTTGATTGTGCCAATCCCTTTTTTATTTTTACTTCCATCTACCACTTTGTAATTTTACTACCTTAAAACCAAAATTCTCCAACTATTAGTATATTATGATTCAATACTAAACTTTAATAAGTCATCATCCTCCTTTCTAATTACATTTAATTATCTTTGTTCTATTCTTATTTATTTTAAAACTGAATTTCTCTCCTAGTAAAAAATTTAGGCCAGTTGAAATTTCTCCTCTTTCTTTTTGTTTCTGACAAAAAGAACAATCTCACCAGAAGCCTACCACACCTTTTATATATGGATTACAAGTCCATGTTTAAATTTATTCTTTAACTTCTTTGTTGCTTCATCTATACGATAGTTATTTATTGTACAAATTGTTTTACAATCATGGGTTACTAATTATTAATAAATCAATATATTTGAATTAAAAAAAGATAAAAGACGAAGGTCTGATTCAAATCAATGTGCCCTCCCTTGCAAGATCCAAATATTTTATTAATAAAATTTTATTTGGTTATAATTCTGAAACCAATGAAAATAAGTATCACTTATAATGTTGAAAAGCTCTTAATGAAGTCCAAAATCCACAAAACTTGGATTTTTGGCTTTTGGTCCAGTCGATTGTAAGGAAAAGGAGGTGCACAACTAGATGTTACTACAGTCCAAAATCCAAAATGTTGTGAGAGATACATACATACATCACACTGAAACTAGTCAAAATGGATTTAGGAATGGTCAAAACAAATATTTCCACTTAAATCTGAAAACCGTGATCACAATACTTCCTTTACTTCATACAAGGAAGTAAAAATATGAAGGCAAATCAAAAGATAAAATGAAATTCAAAAATCAATATATTAATTTGTACTTACATAAATGATAAGAGGCATTATTTTTTACATAATCCCCCTCTTACTTCTATGCACTTAGTCCTTATTTTAACAAGCTTTTGAATTCCGTCCTGGAAGAAAGTTTTCAGTTTGATGTGCACAAAACTGTTCACTGCTTCTACAGCCTCTTCATCACATTGATAATAATTATTCCTTTGCAACTCTTCTTTGAAAGGGCCATAATTAAGGATACGCAGAATCATAAGTTTCAAAGGTATGAAAAGGGTTCATAAGTTTGTATGAAAAGTAGTCAAGCAGCTAAATAAAGAAATCTTAAAGGCAAAGGACTGTATTTTTAGCCACGAGGTCAAGCATAGTCCTGAAGAAAGATCATGCCTTTAGAAAAAGTTTACCACGTCTTTTGGATTTGATTTTTTGCTTCAGTAAATGCAGTAACTCTCAATAGTTATCACTATGTACT
The DNA here is from genome assembly GCA_010016005.3 of Zanna intricata. NCBI lineage: Eukaryota > Metazoa > Arthropoda > Insecta > Hemiptera > Fulgoridae > Zanna > Zanna intricata. Next base: position 42,389 of record JAAAKQ030145381.1, read on the forward strand.
GACTCACCTTTAGGTGTGAAGTAAACCAAAAGTGAACCTTCCATAACCCAGAATATTGTCATCATCACCTTTCCGGCAGACATCTGAGTTTAGAACATTTTTGCTGTGGGAGATGAAGAATGTTTCCACACCAAACTTTGTCGCTTACTCTCAGGTTCGAAGTGATGGACACATGTCCCAAACAGTTATTTGCTTAAGAAATATGTCTATCATCTTCGTAACATTTCAAATGCTTCTGGGAAATTTTCAAACGATTCTCTTTGTGAATTTTGGTCAATTGATGTGGAAACCAGCGAGCAAAAACTGTTCAAAAGTTTAAATACTCATGGTTGATTGAAAATGCTGAGCCATGGCTTATACTCAACTCATTTGCAATGTCAACAACTGTAATTTGCTGATTACCAAGAATTATTTGTTTAACCAATTCAATATTATCGTTAAGTCTTTAAAGTGGAAGGCCTATCTTGCCACTATTCATCACAGAGAAAAATCCAAGTTTTAAAGCAATCAATCCATTCCTAGATTTTCCTTCCACTCAAACAACTCTCTTCATATTGTTGCTGCATTTTACGAATAATCTCTGCTGGTTTCACCCTCTTCTGAACTGAGGAAACATATCACTGCTCGCATTTCATCCTTGGTGCAATCAGACAAAGGAGCACTCATTTTAAACACAATCACAAATGACTAACAATGAAACAATACTTTCAATGAACAGCTGATAAAGGTATGAGTTATAGCAGAAAAATCATTGCTGCCTCATAAGTGATTGGGAGGGAAATCAAAATTTCCCTTTACTTTTTCACTTACCCTCTAGATTATTCAAATAAGAAAAAAATATTATGCATAAATTTTTATTCAGTTTAATTTAATATAGGAACAATTATTTGAACAAAAGAAAATATTAATTAAAAATGCTTGAATTATTGGGAGGAAATCATAAAATTAGAAGAAAGTTTCATTAATTCTCCAACTGAAAAAATTAGTATATGTAAGGAAAAAAGTTTAAGCTAAGCCAAGATTGGTTTTAGCTCATAGGGTACAACAAATGTGGTCAATAAAGACAGAATATAAAGAGATAATAAATGCAATGGAGAAGAAAATACATTATTTTAAGATTATTAAAAAGGATAAGGTAAGGAATTTATAAGCAGAGAAATATTTACTTAAGTTCAGAGAAGTTGCAAATAGAAAGCTTAGAAGATCATGTGGTAAAAAACATTGGAAGTTATATTGGAAAACAGCAATACTATAAGGAGAGAGTAATAACAGGTCAAGCAGGATGGGCTAAAGAAATACTGCTCTAATTCCTAAATTAGTTTTGGCATATAAAATCTAGCTGCTGTAATTACCTGTCAGTAATATTTAAATATATAAATGAAGAACATCAAATACTGTACTGTCTAAATAATCCAAAATTACCTGGTACATGATTAGCATTTGGTCCAACAGAGCCACTGTTACTGCCAGACCATGGAACCGGTTGAGGAGATCCACCAGAATTCTGTCTGTAGAAGAATCCAGATCTTTGCTGGTCACCGTGTTGCTGTTGCTGTTGCTGCTGCTGCTGTTGTTGCTGTTGTTGTTGTTGTTGTTGTTGCTGTTGTTGTTGCTGTTGATGTTTTTGGAATCGTGGTGGCAGATTGTTCTTAAAATGACATGAAGAGCCTGTCTGACCACCTTGTTGTCCAGTTCCAGTTTGATCTCTTTCCGGGCGCATTTCTCTATCTCTTTGCCTTTCTCTTTCTCTCTCTCTATCCCTGTCTCTATCTCTATCACGTTCTCTATCTCTGATACCTACATCTCTTCGAGTTTCCAACTAAGATAAACAGATAAAAATCAAGCATAAGCTGCGATGAAACTAACAATTATTGTTAATACCAAATGAAATAAATGTATAATTTAACTTTGACTTAAGCTTATTGTATGATGAAACAGCACAGTAAAAATAATTAGGGGTTAAACTATAATATGGTAAACGTGAGACCCTCCTTCAAGTAAACTAAACAAATGGCTCACCGGTTAATACAACTGTAACAAGTATCTCGGTTTTACTGTTGGAAAGGAGTTTAAGGCAGGCAAACATCACCCACTAATGTATCAAGATTGGAAAATCAAGAAAATATAAGGGCCTACAACTTTAACTGTTCAGAGTGAAATCTTTAATTATCCAAATAGACTCTCAACCAAAACTCCACTAATATTTTAAAAAGAAAAAACTTCAGAAGGAAAGTATTAACAATAACAATAATTAATCAGAACCGACAACATAACTGGAAAACAAACCACAAACAACTGAGATTTAGATATGACAAAACTAGACACATACAAGCAACATACAACATGCAAGTACTTATCAGTTAACTAAGGTCACGTTAAAAACATGATATATATATATGTTACATATGTCATTTCTTTGTAATGAACAAAATCTAGAAGACTAACAAAAATAGCAAATCATATACGCACAAAGTAAAGAACCACTCATAGAAGAATATAGGATAAAGGAGTTACAAAAATACTGCAGGCACAGGAGATCCAAGAAACTCAAAGGAAATTGTTCGGAAGTGAAGAATTTCTTCTTTTTTTTTCTGTTAAGACTATTTTGGGTACCACAAAAAGATTTCTAGTTATACAATCAAATTAACATTTTAAAACAAATCTCACCTGGCTGGCAGGTGGTGCTGTTGGAACAGCACCACTGATTTGTTCTTTGACATCATTCCTGTCTTTATCTTTCTCTCTATCATTTCTATCTCTATCCCGTTCCCATTCAGGTAGTGTTATATTATTACTGTGTGTAATTTGATTATCTTGATGCTGGTGATGTCCACCACTAGTAGCAGAATCTTTAGCATCTAATGTAGATGATGCAGATGAGCTAGTTTGTCCTTGGTTCTGATTTTGTTGTTTATTTTTCATTTTCTCTTCCAACTTTTGTAATTTTCTGTGAGCTGCCAGTTTACATTCCTCAAAACGTTTTTCCTCTTCTTCTTTTCGTTGTTTTGCACGCTCCACAGCTACAGCCACTTCTTCATAAGTCTGACGTTTCTTTTCACGCCATACATCATCATCTTCATTGACTCCTCGACTACCCTACAAAATAAAAAAACAAGATCAGTTTATATCATATATAAATAATAATTGTATAAATATTTTAGAAAACTTAATATTTAATTTTTGCTAATTATTTTGTACCATAATTACATTCCTTAATGAAATAACACTTTTACCAATCACTTTTTATCATAACTATCTTTAAAACCTTAATGAGATAAGGGCAGACTCATTAGACAAGATATACAAACAGAGAATTTGCACGTTTACATTAAATAGTCGCTCAACAATTTCACTATCAAAATCAAAGTAACAAGTGATCACCCCATAATGACTATATTAACAGTCATAGCATAATTTCTACACATTATAATTCTTTACATCATTATACCACAAAAACTTAATAGTTCCCAGTACAAAGTTTTATATTTTTTATTCAAAAAACAAAATGTCATAAAATGTAACTTTTAAGTGGTGGATGCAAGTTTAATTTCAATCACAAAAATCCTAGACTCATGTTATTTTTACCAGTTATAGAAGTTATATGGTTTATTATAATTACCAACTAATTAAAATTTTAATTAATAATTCTGAAGTTTTTTCTTTAGAAAACTGAAGATATATTCTCTCCTCTTCCACAAACCTAACTGGTAACAGCGTTAAGAATGTTTCCAAAAGATAGTACACAGCTCTGAGAAAAACTGGTGTAGAACAGAGTACTGAAATGTCATATTAACTATCAATGATTACCTTATTTAAAAGTTCTGGAGTTTAACAAATACCACCTTCATATCCTACCAAGTGGTAATTCTCCTCCTTCTACACGAAGAATGATCTTGTAACAACACAAAAAAAAACCACCTACCTTATCAATACCTCAAAATAGTCATTGCTAACTAAATGAAGGGAAGCAAAGAAAGAATAACCCAACAAATCAATTTTTCACACAAAAAAAAAATCAGCGTATATTTTCTTCTATGAATAAGGATGTTCCAACCAAAACATTTTACCTAATTAGTAATAATTGCTTTAAAATGTTACCTACAATACCTTAAAATGTACTATGGCTTAGTAAAATTTTGAAGTAAATCTAACTATTAAAACAATTAGCACAGTTTATGAAAAAATCTAATTTTCTTTGATAAAAAAAGATATTCCCAGATTTGTTTTATTTCAAAAATGTAAATTAGTCATAATATATGAGAATCAAATATAAACCAGAATTTTTGTTGTTGACGCACAGCTATTGGACAGGGTGTAGCTTCTCAGTGTTGTATGTTGGAATGCATGGAGGGGATCCTACAGCGCAGAGGGGATTAGAAATCTAGCTCACAACTTTCAGCTGTTCAGTACTCACAATGTCAGAGCAGGAAGTATCACGTGCTGTACAACATATTATTATTATTAAATTCCTCAGGCTAGAGGGGGAGAAAACATCTGAAGTTTTGAAAAGACTTCAGGCACAGTTCAGGGACAACATGCTTAAAAAGAACCAAGTGTATGATTGGCATAAGCAGTTTTCAGGAGAACCAGTTGAAAATGAAGTTCACCAATGTCACCAAAGGACAAATGCTACTGCTGAAAATGTTCTCATGGTTCATCGCCTTATCAAGGACAACTACTGATTAACAATTGCAGAAATTGCTTCTGAAATCTGAATAAGTGGCAGCACGATTGGTCTCCTCATCAAAGATGAGGAAGGTTGGAAGATTGTATGTATGATCAAAGGTTGTTGTGCCAGTATAGTTGTTGAATCGTAACCAAGCTGAAGGAGAATTTTTCTTGCATTGAATCATGACCTACGATGAAACTTTGATGCACCATTACACTCCAGAATCAAAACAGGCAAGTATGGAGTAGTGAAAAAGGGAGAAACTGCACTCATTAAAGCCAAAATTCAACTAACAGCTGGAAAGGTTCTGGCACTATTTTTAAATTTCAAAGGAGTTTTGCATGTTGATTTTAACCGTGAACATCATACAATGAATTCAGATTACTACTGCCAACTTTTAGATGAAGCAAAATTCGCATATCATCAAAACATCAATTTCCAATCCAAGACTCGTTTTACTTCACGTCAACCTTGGCCCCATACCGTGGCTGAAACTCAAAAAAAAAATTACATCCTTACTTTGGACTACACTGGACTACCATCCCCATACTTAACCAGGACTTATCGTCTTGCAATTATCATTTGTTTTGGCCGCTAAAGAAGCATTTTGAGGACAGAAATTTTAAGAAGATACTGCCATTGGCTATTTTTATTATCCTTCAATAAATTATAAAACAAAAATTCTGGTTTATATTTGAATTACATTTTTACATCAATCAGAATTAATAGATACAAATTTTATTTCATACCTGCTGTGGTCTCATTCCTTGAGGTCCAAATGAGCCCATAAGCGAGGACGGAGTCCGATTTGGCCAACTTCTTCCATCAACCATTGATAATTTTTCCTGAAACAATATGAATCGTCCTTTAAAAAAAATTCATAATTAAATCTAGGCATCTTTATTTAAGGTGAAATTTCCAAGGTCATTAGTCAAAAGTGCCAGAGGTATTGTATGTGACCCATAAAAAAAGTTATCAATAATCTTAATTATTCGATAATGTTTACAAACCATTTTATAAACTGTGACTTTTGACAGTCTGTATCATTTAATAAAGACGTTTCAGCAGATCAAGTTAAACATGACTGTAAAGTTTCTATTTTGCTAAGTAAACAGCATACTCTTCTTTGAGTGCATTTAAGAATAACCAATTGAGTAACTATGTATTACTAAACACAGATTCCTAAGAAAAAAAATACAAGCCCTAAAAGAACTATTTTTCTTCGTTAAAATAAAAAATAAAGAAAAATAAAAAAAGATAAAAACACAAAATAATTATTAAGTCATTTTTAACACAGCATTAACAATCTTGTCAGTAATAATTTTTTTATACAACTGAATCAGCAAGATAAAAAAGAAATACATTCCTTTCTGAGTAACTTGGAGAAAAAGAAAAAACTAAATACAGATGCAAGGAAAAAACTTTAATCAACTCAATTACAGCTCTAGAACAACATTTCTCAACCTAGGGGTCATGGTGATTTGAAGATGGGATCATAAAATTGGCCTACAACTTACACATAAACAGTAATGAAATTATTTTATGGGAAACAAAATTCATTTATTATTACCATTTTACTTACATTAGTAAAAGGTATTAATGCAAAGTAAATAAATTAACGATAAATAACACTGTGCGTTTGATCATTTTTCAATTAAAAGTTTCTCATATATGGAAACACATATTATAAACTGAAAGCAAACTGTTTTTAAATGATAAAGATAATTCCTACATATTTTTTTTTGCCATCACAGATGAAAAACCCTTTTCACAGAGATAAGACTTGGTGAAAGGGATTAATATTTTCAATGCTTCTAGGGCTAAATTTCCATATTCACTTTTGATGAGTATGATGATAAAATGCATTTAAATCTCCCAATATGAATTATAGTTTCAATAATTTATTGGCAGACATTTCAATGAGCTGGTCATAATTCTCAACTGGCAAGTAAGTCGGCAGTGCAATGTTTTCACTAAATGGATTCAGTACCAATATCTTCCACAAATCATTTTGTTTTTTCTTGCAACTGAAATAAGCAGTTTAACACTTTCCCCTACGATAACCATCTGACTTCTGTATGGAAAAGAAGAATTTTTTCTTTTTGCCCATTTCATTGCATAGTTTAGCATACAGCCTTTTCTTTTTTTTGAGAAAGAAAGAAAGAGAAAGAGAGAGAGGGGGGATAGGGAAAGAAATTAAAAAAAAGAGAGAGCTGCTCCTCAATCGACAGTAAAATACACCCTATTTGTAAATTAGTAACAGGTATACAAATATTAACATTAGCATTAATATATGTTTAATGTTAACATAAATAACTTTTTTTTGTTTTGAAAGTGAAATGCTAAGTTGTTGAACGAGTCTTTGATAACAGAACAGAATATTTCAAATACATTATAACATAATATTAATATTCAACCCAATCTAGAATTGCATATAAAAATATGGTACTACTGTAGAATTAGATTCTGTTCATGAAACCAAAAAACACCAGATTTTTACTCTTCACACTTGTATTATTTTTTGCTTATACATACAAGCTTCACAAAAATGTAAACCTGGTTAATCATTTATAGCTCTAAAAATATCAACAACAAAATATATGAAAAAATGATAATTTCTCTTTTGTTTTTCATTTTGTAGTTTTGAAAGAAATTTTATATCTTACCATCAAACTGAGGAATCTTTTTTTGGTAAACATTTTGCACCAACTTTCTCAAATAAATAGCAAGTTATGAGGTAAACAAAATTTTGATAAATTTATAATCTACAAGGGCTTGCAATAGAAGAATGTTTTAACTGAAAAGTTAAAGTGAATCAATTAGAATCTGCTTTTAACTGTAAGAGTTCATGAAAACTATAAATGAGTTTTCCACTTCCTCACTGAAGTCTTAATTCAAACTTCCATTTCATTAGTACAAGTTTAAAAGGAGTATCTAGGTAGGTAAGTAGATTTTGGCATAAAAAAATTAATTTTTTTCATGCAAAAGATAATTTAATCAGAAGTTTTGCTCCAGAAGTCAAGAATAATAACTACAATCTGAATCTATTCAGCTGTTATTAATAATTAAATTTTAAAATAATAAGCAAATTAAAAGTTCGTGACATATTATTAACAAATATATTGAATGCACTCATATACACAGACTCACCCTACTACCAGTTCTATCATCTCTATCACCAGAGTCTGTATCTCTTTCAGCCGGAGGCTGTTGCTCTCTTTCCCTGTTATCTCTATCTCTGTGTTGTTGCTGTGGAGGAGTCCGAGCTCCTTTAGCATCTCTACCAGTTCTTGAACTGGTTGATTCTTCGTCTTGTCCCGTCTCATCATCACTGAATGCCAATTTCTGACTGATAGTAATAAAAAAGAAAAACAATATTACAAAATGCAATGACAAACATAACTCAAATTAACCCTTTGAAAACCACTTGATGATTATTCATCAGGTTCAGTTTTATGCTAAGAAGACTAACTGGTGATTTTTGTCAAATCTCATTTCATGTAAGAAAAATGACTGTGAAATTTTGTTAAGTGTCAAAATGACGTTTGTACTGACCACATGTTGGTTTGTCAAGGCCAATGTGGCAGTCTGTTGGATAGAAGTTAAGCTTTTATTGTTTAAAGTCACACATGGCATCGTAATTAATATTCAGCATTCAAGAAAAATAATTATTTCTTTACCATCTGAATGGTAAAGAAAAATAATTATTTTCTTTAACTTAATGGCTGTTTACTTTTAAACAACATTTAATTATCTTTGTGTAATACGTAAATATAGTTTTTTTGTTATTGTTTTGACTTTGCCATGAAATCATAATTCGTTTAGAGTGAAAAGGAATGTTTTAATTTATCTATTTAGTTTTTTACAGTACTGTATTTATTGGTGTGTTGCATAGTACAATATGAAAGTGCCAAGAGCCTTGTGCATTTATCATTGTTTTTAGTTGTTTGTGACGTTTGGATCTTAATATTATAACTATTTCATCTTAGTGTTTTGTTTTCTTGTTCCCAATAATATTTATTAGCGAGCTGCTATAATATACAAATTGAGTATTTCGAACACCAAGTGAAACTAATTGGGAACTTAGGAATGTTCAATATTGTAATGTTAGTGATTTGTGTACTGGACAGTTCTAAAAATCTTAAATTTTACAAGTTGGATTAAGATTTATCAATTTCTTGCAAACAGTCATGAAAATTTTTAGGTTTAACAGAAAACAGCACAACAATTCTAAAAATCATGATCCCATGGTAAAATTGTTTCTTGATTTTGAGTTAAATGACTTCAAACTCATTCTTTTGGTATTTTTTCTTGCTGTTTTTGGGTTCTTTAATCTTTAGAAATATTTTTGAATAAGATAAGACAACAAAAAACATTTCTAGTTTTTATTCCATTGGTTTTCCTACAATTAAAATAACTGCTAAAAAATACTGGCAATCAAGTTAATAAATTTGTTAGCATAAGTATGTAAGCAGTAACCATCAGGTACTGTACAGTTTTTTTTACCAACAATAATAAAACCAAGCAATTTTTTTTAACAATCTTTAAAATGGTTTGGTCCTCAAAGGGTTAATAAGTCAAATTGTGTAACTCCAAATACATAAAAGATTTTTTATTAAAAATATTGATTTACAACTTTGAAAATATTAAGAAAGCATCTTCAAAATGATATACTAAAAATATTGTAAACAAATATTTGAAAATATTAAGGAAGCATCTTCAAAATGATATACTGAAAGTATTGTAAACAATGATTTGAAAATATTAAGGAAGAATCTTCAAAATGATATACTAAAAGTATTGTAAACAAAGAAACCATTCTTTAGGCTTGTCTTGGATTGCTTAGTGGCTTTTGAGTGGGCAATAGTTAACACTAACACAAGATAACATCAGAAATCGCATATCCAGGTTATCACAACCGAGTTCAACTGCTTCCACAAATATAATAGAAGTCTAACCATGTGTTTTCATTAAAAATAACAAGCACTGAGCCATAAATATTAATTTAGAGAATTTCAGAAATTCACAACCTATATAAAATGCATCAAGACATCACATTAATTCAGAAATGTTATGCGCTATAGCTAACAATGCATTTTATGCAAAGTACATATTGGATGTTTGAATATAAAACTGGATCACTAGTCACTTCAGTCACGATTTTAGTTAAAATAATTTTTTTTATGTAATTTTATTTTTAATAGCTGCTAACATCAGAAAATTAACTATGAACTGATGCAGAACCGTTGGAATATTTTTTTTTCATTGTTATTTAAAAATCAGTATAACTTAAATATTAATCCAGAGGTGGAATTTGTTGTCACAGTATAAAACAGATTTAAGGTGGGACAAATCAGTTACTCAAATATCTATCAACCAGACCACTGGCTACCTGGGTATTACCAAAAAAGTTTTTTTTAAAATGAAATTAAGTTACAAAAAAAAAAAATTAAATAATTTTACTGTTTCTTTTGTAACTCTATTGTAACAGCAAACTAATACTTATTTGCTGTTACAATAGTAGTGCTGTAAAACAATTAACTTTTGGCAGTGAATAAAACGTCTTTTTGGCCGAAACATACTTAGAGCTAACAGGAACTACAATCAATATTATCAAATAACACTGAGGAACATTTAAAATAGAAATTTTAGTAAATCATATTAAAAAACTGTAAAGAATATCTAAATTGGTCAAATGGACTACAAAAAAAATAATACTGATTTTTATGTTATGTCAGAAATGTTATCTGAATTAAAAAGACAAAATAAATAATATTAAGAATTAAGTATGAAGACTGTAATCACTTAAATAAAAACAAATTCTACAAAAAAAAAAACAAAAATGCCTAGAAAAAGAATTTGTCATGTATCCTTTATAAGATTTTGATTAGAAAGCAATCACTGGCAAAATAACAAAAAATGTATAATTTCTCTAAGCAGAACATTTTATATAAAACTTATGAGATAATTAAATATTATTAATTACATAAAGTATTTTAAACTGTATTAACACACTAAAAAACAATTCTGTTTTATTTTTAATGTGGAGTTATTAATTTTTTAACTTTAATTAGAAATTGCAATATAATTTTAATTTCTACATTCATAATTGGTAATCAGGCTTTAAAAGATGAATTACAGATAATACTTACTATGGATATACTTAAAACAAGGTGATTTATAAGTTAGTGTGGTAAATCCTTACAAAATGTACTTGTTACATAACCAGAGAAATTCCCAAATGTTGTATATGCTTACGTATTATTAATAATTTGGAACATATTTTATCAATAGATAGTTACAGCTAATTATAGATAACTTAAAAATTCCATTAAACCTGATGGAGATACCTTTAGAAGTCATTTGCAACAATCCAGAATAAAGATCAGTATCAAATAAAAAAGTATTGTACAAAAACAAGTTCTGTATCGCAACACTGTTTGTTTGTGAATGACATCCAAACACATCCTAACAAAAATTAAAAAAGAAACCGTGAGTAAAATTAAAACCTACTTATAATCAATATCATCTTGAGTTGCCCAACCGGCATCACGACCGATATCATCCATTCTATTCAAATCCTCTTCTTTAATAATTGGCCTCGGTGTCAGTTCTTCAGGATCTGCACCAGAAGCATTGGATCGTGGAGCTCCCATCATCCTACATAACAAATACAAGCAAAAATAAATTCACTAATTGATATCGACACACTGTATTAGTTTATCAAAGAGTAAATGTCAAACAACTTACATAAGTTTTATTTGAACAATTCTTCATGTCTGCTTAACTAATGCATAAAAAGTAACTCGCAAGATATGAATAATAATATATACTAAAATTGCAGATTTGTTAAGTTTGACTAGGAATTAATATTTAGATGTTAGGTACACCAGCAAACAAAATTCTTATAGACTGATTGTACTGCAGAATATGTATCTAGTCTTGCATATATTTACACTCTAAAACAAAATCAAGCATTGACAGTACAGAAGGGCGTCATCAGTAATTAAATTTTCTCAAATTGATGTTTAGTCCACACAAATGTGTGTGTGTGTGTGTGTGTGTGTGTGTGTGTGTGTGTGTGTGTGTGTGTGTGTGTGTGTGTGTGTGTGTGTG
>JAAAKQ030145382.1:9704-29598 GCA_010016005.3 Zanna intricata
CATTGAGTGAACCGATTATGGTTCACTCAATGTGTACCATAGTATACACTATGGTGGAACATACATATGTATATACATACATACATACATTACATTCTTTTTTGGGGATTCGTGTAAATAAAGTGCATTTCTGCATATATCAGTTAATTTTTTATTCCGATTTTTTGATCATCGTGATTTCGAATTATACTAGCAAATACTCCGTCTCAATTTTGAAAATCGGAAGTTTGATTGCGAAGTTAAAACATCAAATAATCGTGATGGAGAGTGTACATGATGCGTGCAAAAGTTAGCCTTTGATCTACTAACAAATACCCCGTTTGAATTTTGAAAATCGGACGATTGTTTGCAGAGATATTATAACAGCATCTCATTGCACCTCCCAAATCAGCGCCCCAGAGGTACCCCGTTTGTTATCAGTCAATCAACATCGACTTGTAACAATAAAAATGAATACTATTACAAAAATGGTAGAGTTAAATTTACGTTAAATAAAATAAAATACTATTAAATACATTTAAATAATTTTTGTTTAATAATAGTGGACTTCCCATGGAGACTGCATGGGAGGCTAGATTGGTGAGGTGATGCGATGATGAACCGAACATCACCATCAACTGGTAACAAACGACGCGAGATAGGGCGCTGTATCGGAGGTGCAATGGGGTACTCTTATAATATCTGTGCAAACAATCGTCCGGTTTTCAAAATATAAACGGGGTATTTGTTAGTATGTTGAAGGCTAACTTTTGCATGGATCATGTACACTCTAGATCTAATAGATCACGGTTATTCGGAAATGTCTTCGCCACCAAACTTCCGATTTTCAGAACTGAAACGGGGTATTTGCTAGTACAAAATCACAATGGAACCTAACCAGAACGAAACTTTTGCCAGTAATGTTTTTTCGGCAGTCATGTTTTTAGTTTTTAATAGTTATTTCTTGTTGTAAAACTACAGAGAATATTATCCCCTCTGAAAATCAAATTGTCTGACAGCACCGTCATACATATAGGATGAGGTTTTTCTATAGAATAAATTTGGGAAAAAAAATCTAAAAGTTATAGAAACTATTAATACATGATGATACCGTAAAAGAAAACCATTTAATTTACCACACTGTACTGCTGTAACCAAATAAATCTACCTTAAATGAGTTAAGATTAGTTTGTGGGCGCGTCGCCATATTTATTATCGCTTATCGTAATCGATAAAGACGAAGAACAAGTAAATAAATTTTTATTATTAATATTAAATTTCATTAATTTTTTCCTCTTAAGTTGCATATGTCTTTATTCTCTTCACTTGTTAGGTATTACTTTTTATTTACATACCTTAGAGTACGTTCAACATATTCTTATTTTTAATTTGTTTAGCGAAAGATTATTCGTAAATAACGAAATTTCTTTTAGTAAAGCTTATGTATAAAGAGAAGATCGATTGTATTCTCATTTCGTCACATTAAATCGCATCGAAACAATGATGTAAATCGGTAACCGAGAATTAAGCGCATGTAAGCTCTGTATGATGTATACGAATAATTAAGTTACATATCTCAAAAAAAAAAAAAATAAAATAAAAAAAAATAAATATTTACAATTAATAAGAACTAATAAAGTACACTTAAGTACTGTTTGAACACGTTTTACGTTTAGAGACAATATTTGATTGCGACGTTACCGGAAATTAGCTTATTACAAAAGCTAAAGTTTCTCCCACAACCGACTGACTAGCTCCCACAATTTTATATTCGTATTCACTTCGCTTCTATTTTATAACGGATCGGGGTTAATGACCAAACGAAATATTCTTAAAGTTTTCCCACCTTAAAGTTAACACCATTCAAACGCCTGGGATCTAAGACAGAATGTGTTCATTATTTAACTAACAAAACACAGTCGAGCCTGAAGATACAGACTCAAAGTAATATGACAAAAGCGTGACGCATATTTTAATTAAACATTGCATTCATTATTAAATCCTTTTTAATTTACTTTTACCAAAAACAAAGAAACAAATGTCATTAAAATCTATTTACGCCATATGACTTTTTAAACATACTATTATGACAATCGGAGTAACAGTAAATATTGTTATTGTTATTATTTTCTACTTTTGAGTTTAGATTTTTTTAAAAAGTAGAATTAAATCAGGATCGTCAAATGTAAGGATGACTATTGCCGTTTTATATTTTAATAAAATACAAAAATGAAGGTAACATGAAACATTAAAAACAATGCACACATGAAAACCTTATAGGGATTAAAGGTCCCGGAAATTTACATAAAACACCTAAACAAAACATTAAGCATACAATGAAATAAAATACAAAAAAAAGGTCTTGACAATACCATGTAAATTAGAGAACTCTGTGTTCGAGTAAAAGTGCCTTCACATATAGGATTCTCAGTTAACCATAAGTCACATTGATTTCATCGAAGGCTTACTGTAAATCTGATAATAGTCCATTAACATATAGGTAAGAAACTATTTTTTCTTCTTTGCTATTTTATAAATCAGCTGCAATATTATTTCTTAGTTCGTGCCTAATTCTGAGGTTTTCATAAATCGTGTACTCTTCTAGTAGATGCTCAACAGTAAGTGTTTAATCAGGTACACTGCACGTGGATTTTCTTCACCGGTTTATAAAAATTCAACAATTTCCTTCGGAGTATTTACTGCATCAACGTTACATTTAAAAGAAGTTACGGGGGTAAAGTTTGTACGCCAACAGATAACCTTCACTTTCTTCAAAAGTTTGAAGCAGTTGTATTTTTGCTAATAGTTGACACGCATTACTGCCAGGATCGTTTTTTGGAATCCGTCATAAGTCTTTTGGCATACACCTTGTGTTTTTTAATGGCAATTAAATTTTCCGATGTTGAAAGTTTCTTGAAAGTGTTGTACGCTTTTTTCCTCCTTTTTATCGCTTCACTAATATCATCATCTCACTGTGGAAGGTGTGGCTTTTTGAGTTTCCCGATGTTTTGGAAATATATCTCTATGATATCTAATCAAATAAACAACATTGGTTTTTAGTGTCAACATCATTTTCGATAACTCCGGTTGTTTCGGGGAGTATCTTAGCAGTGAAGTTGGTTCCATCTATCTATCGACAGATCTGTCTTCTTTAATCCAAGACTTTTCTACGACTGGATGTCTTTGGTCGTCTCGACGTAAAGACTGTTGAACGTTTATCGTTTTACTGTGCTTCCAGCGCAATTAATTATTTCACAAGCAATAAGAAAAGGGCTTACTTTCGCAAAATTTCCATCTTCCTTTGTAGTAGCCAGATATTTAGGTCTGGGTGAACAGTTCTTGAAGTAGTTCTCTGCAGAATTTTCAAATCGCTATGAATTTTTCGTCTCAAAACTCTTCTTCCGTTTCGCTTACGGCGACACGACTGGTTCTAACTTAGGGTGTTTACGTGACCCCCTCTGCCACGATAGGATGCTCAAACTTCATGATAAATTAATTTCTTCTGTAGCAAGGATAGCCGCCGAGGTACATATCCAAACTCCACGTCTACCAACTGTGGAGGTCCGGCCCGGAACTCCGGTAGAACAGGCAAATGTCCTAGCAGAGAGCGGATGTACAACTCTGCACTGTCTCCAGATTCCTACTCATTGAACCTTTCAGGGCTGCCATGCACCGACAAACATGGGCCCTTTAGTCTATGCTTGCCAACGAGGGTAACATGTGGACAACAGAAGGATTTCTGTTACACCTGACAATCACATTGACCATGGTCGCCACATCGCCAACTCTAAAGATGGCGTCAGTCCATTTTCATTATTCATGATTTGCAGGTGGCCGAAAAGGCCAGTCCGTATAGTGACCTGAAGATGGAAGTCAGGTCAAAAGAATGATTTCAATTCTGAGAAAAATACTCGGAGCCCCCGTTAGCCAGCTGTATGTATTATACTTATGGGTAACAGCTGTACCTGTTACCACCCTGGACGTGGAATTTAGATGGTATGTTTCGGACGTGAAGATTATGTAACTCAGCAGATAATAATAATAATGTCCATAATAATAATAATTATTATTATTGTTGATGTTATTACCATACCATAAGAAAAATAATGATAAAATTGTATGCACAACTTAATTATTTATATCAGTTACATAATTTATGTACAATATCCAATTCAAAACTTTTTTTTAAGTTTGAAATGAACTGCAAAAACTCCGTTTCAAGAGCGATGTACCTAGTTAAAAAACGAAGTGAATAAACTATACTCTTATTAAACTGTTATTATGTTGAATTTCTGCCCATTCGCTGGATAATTCTAATGTCACGCTTTAAATTAAGGCAACGCTATCAATTTTCAAGCAAGAATTGTTTCACTGTCATTAACAAACGTCATGGGAGAGTTGTAATGAATCAGCAATTTCCAATCAATTTGTCGCGTCTTCACTTTTCAATTTTAATATAGCTTATACGAATATAATTTTATTTTTTATAAATTCTATTTGGAAATAAATTCTTAACAATCGTCTGAAAATCACGTTCTACTAATTCATCAGTCCTAAATTTTATCCTTAGATAAGTTAAGGTTATGAAAGAGTGGACATCAACAACTATGACTATTAGCCCGATAGATGTGTTAAGAACTGAACAATTATCTATATCCGTGAATTCGTAAATCGTTTGAAACAGCCTTTGTGAATTTATTAGAAAGGTCAGTTTTTCTCTAAAAAAAAGGAAAAACCACTCTATTATACTGGTGACACAAATACTAATTAAAGTATTCAGCATCGGGGTTACTAGAAAGAGAAGTCACCTGTAATCGCGATGAACAATCGAAAGTTCCATTTTTTGAAAATGATTGTATCAAAAGAAGTTTATTTAAAATATTCGCACTCTTGCAAACTGTGAAAGAATTAATTTTATTTATATCTTTTTTGACCCATAATGCTGGAAAGGAAAAAATACCGAGATAGGGTTGGATTCCCCCGGGTTAAAACAAGAAAGTCTGTATGACAAAAAATGTTAAAAAATATTTAAGCTGTAAATTTTGTCACGCCTAAGTTTTTATAGAGGGAAATATACGCTAAATAAAATATTAAAACAATTTTCACTATATGATGGAGTTTCGATATTTAAAAAAAAAAAATCATCTTTTTGTATAGGCTTTAATTTTTTCCGTGAAATATAAAGTAGAACGTAAAACAAGAAAGAAGATATAAAAAATAGTTTTTCATTAAAAGGGGACGGTGTTATCATGTATATTTCTCTAAGGCTGTGTAGCCTATCGTTCCTGAATATTTCGTTTTCAGAATAATAGTCGCACAGATCCACTTTCTCGAATTACTTTCGATCTATTGAAAATTTCCCGTGATCAAGTCTTTGATCATGGAGGGAAAAAAAGCAGTCTTTTTTCCCTCACACCCTCTCAGAGGGATGAGATGAATGAATTGTAGCGTGTGTGAAAAATGCCATGCCTGACCAGGATTCGAATACGGGACCTCCGGATGAAAGGCCGAGACGCTACCACTCGGTCACGGAGGCCGGCGTGATCAAGCAGTCTAGTTCATCGCAATGATATTTAGCCTAAAATGCACAAAATTATCCGATAAAACAAAATGATCAATCACGCTGAAGGATCATCGTTGTATTTTTATGAATTAAAAAAATGAATTAAATAGCGAATAAGGTTAAGAAATTACATTATTTTTTTCCAACGAGCCACCAAATTTTTCATACGGTTCAAACATAGAATGACCGACATAGGAGCCATTTCTGAGTCGAGTTAGATAATCTCAAGCTTGCTGAATTTTTTTACAGAACTGTACTTAGTAAATAGAAATCTAAATCTTTGTTAAAGACTTCATTTTTAATAAAATCGAAAGTTTTCATATATTCGAGGAAGAAATTAATTATGAATATTGTGCATTTCATAGATTCATTTTCTTCCTAGAGCGGTACGAAAACCGAATTACCCGCAACAGAATGAATCGTGAAGAACATACGACTGTTATCTAACTCCAACCAGCCAGAGGGGAAATGAAGAAGAGCAATGGAATTGATGTCACCGGTCACTCTTCAGACTTTTCACGCTACGTGTTTTCGATTCACTTCTCTAAGTATCGCCGTCAGATGAAGTGTGACTGGATGCAAGTTTTCCAGGCAGAAGAGTTTTCTCTTCGCTCGGCATTGCCTCAGCGACAATGTATACTAACAACCTAAATGATGGATGAAGATTAATAAATAAACAACTCTAAATAAACAAAAAACATACACACACACACACACACACACACACACACACACTTCTAAAAACATATATATATTCTAAAACATATATCTAATACTTCTAAAAACATTTATGGCTGTAATCGTATAAATCCTATGAAAACTGGTAATAATCAAAAACTGTTTAAAAACATGTCCTAGAAATTTCCAAAATGAATTCAAAATGTTTACGACGCCATTTAAAAACGAAACCAAAATATATTTATTAAATATTGTTCCGAAATAAAAAAATTACAATGTTTTATATAACAAAGAATAACGTACACCGGCCTGGTTATCAGGCTAGCAGTATAAATATATGGTCATTCTTTTCTCACGACCTCAAGAGATAAATTGTCGATATCGTAAAACTTATTCATTTTTAGATTTCATAAAAGGCTAGAATATATAGAAATGAGACGTCCGGTCAGCAGTTGTACTTTCTCCCATAGTACAGTCGTATTATTTTATCGATGCTATAGACGAATTACGTAACTCATTTGTGAAAAAGGAAACGAACAATACACAATGGGATTCAGAGAAAGTGACGGTTTCAAAAAAAAGATGGGTTAGGTCAAATGAAATAAATGAAAATAATTTCAAATCTATAAAGTTTTAAACCAACGAACGACATTAATTTTGATAGAAAAGATACGCGCACTTGAACGTATACGATTGTATTTTTCACGTTTATTGAGACACGAGTAACACAAAGAATTAATAGAAAAAATTACAAATTATCGATTCGTGCATAATAATCTTTAAATTGAGTATGGAGTTCCCAGTTTGATTTTAACAGGTGATAAATGCATCAATTAAACTTATATAAATTTATATTTGAGATGACTGTATGGGGAAGTACATTTCGTGACTGAATATCTTTAACCGTCGATGATCCATTATTAATCCTTTGTTCGACGTGTTTACATAAAATACCTTTTGCGTTTAGGTTAATATTTGACATTTTAACAACAGCAAACCTAATCCGGTATGATTTTAAAAGAGAATACTAAGAAAATCAAATGGGGAAAAGTAAGGTGTGTGCCTCTCTTAACTCCCAAAGAAGAAAACATTTCTCGATCTGATACCGAATACGTACTCTTTTGAAAAGAACACAATTAAAAGAACGAAAAAAATACGCCCTTCGGCTAGAAAAACAGATAGGCTACATTCGACACGATACTCTTTAAATTTGCAGAACGTTTTTTAGTCACTCTTTTAAGTTAACTAAAAACTAAGTAAACTCCATCTTGAAAATACGACGTTCCCTGTTTAGTGTTTGTATAAAACGATATCGAATAAATATTTATAGCGTATAATAAATTTTTACTAATACTAAAAACATCAATCATCGATCGACTCGAGTCGAAAAATATCAAATGGGCTAGGAAAGAAAAACTTCCTAAAATCATAAAGAAATCACTTCACAAACATAAAAAGTACTGGATAATAATTTTAAGATAGTTATATTTGTATTATTTCTAGCAAAAATAAAATGCTAAATACTAGATACTGATACCAACTCACTTAAATTAAGTACAAAGGGACAATCAAATAAATGAAAACTGGCATAGACTGTTATCGCTGTCTTAAAATGTAATTTCAAATGACCTTTCACATTACAGTAGGACAACTCAAAGCATCTGTAACTTGCAGTTTCAAAAAAATATTTTACGGTCATCAATGGCTTTCAAGCTTTAAATTCTAACAAGCTAAAATTTAAACGTTTAACGTCAAAATTAGCTTTCGTTTTTAGATAAGGAACTAAACTCGTAAAGTAAAACAGACGTCAACATTCTTTTAGAAGGTAACTAACTACAGATTTGTAATAGATAAGACATTATCTATTTCTAAATGAAACTGTTTTTCGGGGAAACGCATGTCTAGTTTGAACAGCTTCAAATGTACAGGTGATCAAAAAGTTCCGAAAGCCCTAAATTATTTTCAAGCTGAAAAAAGTAAAAAATTCAGATTTTGAGAACGAACGAAGGAATTTTTCACGTCGAAAAATCGAAATAAAATCGGAATAAATCAAAATCCTTCTTCGTTAAGCGTCCTTATGGGGAAAATAAAAAATTTTTAATGAAAATCTCTGTCAAGTGAAACCTCGTTTTAATAATAACGTTTTACGAAGAAAATTAAAAGATAATATCTCGACTAAAAATAAAAAAACGTCGGTAAAATTTCCAAAACGTTTCAACATAGTCTATATCATTTTGTGGGTCCTTTCCTTCACTGGCTGTTTTCTATGAGAATGTATCCCCCCCCCTTTGACAGTAAGACTACTTCACTTTACAGCGGGGAATAGATTTCAAATATTGGGAATAATATCTAAGTGAAAACACCTGCACGCTTAACAGACCGTAGAATCCCGATTGTAAGTCGGTCTAGAAATTAATTCAAAGATTACCGCTTATGATATGGCGAAGAATGGAAGGATCGGAATGGAAGAGGAAAAGTAGATTTTAAACATACTACCAGTCAAATGTAGCTATCAAATACCGCAATAGAGACAGTGAATACAAAATGTTTCTTAATATCAGCATATTTTGTCTAATAAAGTAGTAAGTGAAGGAAAGAGGTTGTCAATGGAAGAGTAACTGGAATATTTGAGGTAAGCTACGTCAGAATTTTCTGAATTTGACCGATTGTAATTCTCGAGTTCCCGAAAGAAACATTAGGAAAGAGAGACAAATTACCTTACAAAAAAAATTGTTTGTTTTTTTTAATCGGGTAAACATGTATACGATATAAATATTCTACAACCGTTCCGGGACTTTTCGGAAAATACTCATAGGTTCAGCCATAAAACTAGTAAAAATTAGAAACTAGCTAAGAATTAACAGATTCTGTTCATAAAAAGAAGCATACTATCAATAAGTTGTTTGGAAAATTTTATTTTCAAATTAAATCCACCCAAAAGTTATAATAAATATATATTTTTTCAAGTTTTCCACAAGATGGCTCACCATTCTTTACACCAGATGTTCAGAAACTAGCCGGTTTCATCGCTTATTGGGGTTACTTTTCTTCAGGTGATAAAACATAATTTATACAAAATTAAATTAATCTACGTTTCGCGTGCACCAGAAAAAAATTATTCGTTATATATAAAAAAAAAATCGGAGAATTATAAAAACTAAGTATTAAAGGAATAGAATTTATTAAGTAAAGGAGAGGCCTCCGTGGCGCCAGTGGTAGCGTCTCGGCCTTTCATCCGGAGGTCCCGAGTTCGAATCCCGGTCAGGCATGGCATTTTTCATACACGTTACAATTAATTCGTCTCATCCTCTAAAGGTATACCTAACGGTGGTTCCGGGGATTAAACAAAAAGAAAAAAATAAAGGAGAGAAAAAAATATTGCAGGACTGGTTTTCAGCAAATTTTGTTATTTTATTCACAGGTTAATATACTCGTATGTTCATAGCCGGTTAACGGTTTTAGAAATACCTAAGAAATACGTTTTTAAATGTTGAGTAATTTCATCGATCGTCGGGTAAATGAAAGAACGCTTCAAAAACGTATACTTCACTTATTCTCTCTTTTATTTCGGATAACGCTTCTGCAAAATCTCAGTCAAATCGCTTAAAATCTAGTCTTTTTATAGAAAGAAAAAATCTCGAAACATCCGAATCCCAGCAAGCTGACAGAAACAAAGCTGGCTCTTCATTCGGTTTAATAATTTTAAGCGGATCGATGGATGGAATAAATAAATTAGACAAAGATTTTAAACTTTCAAGTGTTATAAATAAATATTGTTTCGGAACGTAAAAATGAACCGGCTAAGTGTTTTCCTTGATACATCTTCGGAAACCGAAGGAAGACTATCCCTTGATCTGTGCACCGATCAAGGGAAAAAATCGTTTAGTTTTCTGTATGAAGTAGAAAGTTATTTTGAAGCGAAATCAAATTTTCTGAAAGTTCATTAAAACTTTTGAACTTAATTTTTTCCTTCGATGATGGCAGTAGCTCGCAGTAATTTTCAATATTCATCGTTAGAGAATAAGTAAGGTTTCACCATACGGTGTAAAGTGAATAAAAACTGGACCTTATTTACTTACAATATCGTAATCAACTTTTCTAGAGGCGTGTTAGTTATAAATTTTTTGGCGTAACAGGTGAAGGATGTTTCCAGACTAGATTTTGTCGCCGACTATTGGATTCAAATGTCGCAATCGTTTTTCATCAACGTGATATTATCATTTTCAGAATGAATCTCCTTCCTCTTCATAACGTTTCCCAAAAGTTTCTGGGAAATTTTCAAATAATTATTTTTGCGAATACCTATCGGTCAATATAAGACTGTCGATTTTTTTTTGTCACAAATTATCAAATAAACAATAAAAAAAGAGCAGTTAAAGATCATAATAATAACTGGAAATAAGTAATGGAAAAGTAAAAGTGTGATACTAATAAGTAAATGGAACAGGAACAGAATAAAATAACTGGGAAGATATTAATTGAAAATATTTACATATACATTGCAAAAGTTAAACGAGAATGCAGAAATTTCAGTCGATTTTTAATTTTAATTAGTATAATTTAAAAAACTAATCGAAAGAGTAATATTGTTATTTTAAAATATTCCATTTTAAATAAATAAACAGCAAGATATTTGAAAGGGTAATTTTCTTTCTCTTAAGCCGAAATATTATGCTGCGTTACACGAAAATAATTCAGCTATCTGATCCGGTACAGTCGATATAGTTATTTTCATAAATCATCTTTTTAAACGTGCATTCAAATATATGTAAAAGCAAGGAAAAAATAACATTTTTAAACTTACTTACTAAATATCAATCTACAAGGTTAATATTTATGAGAGCGAAAGATCTGATAACCTATTTTTATATCCTGAAAAGTCGTTCTGATTTCTGAAGGAGCCCCAAGAAATAATATTAATTATAATGTAATATATTATTTTATATAAAATAAAGTGTAGTTTTATATTTATTTTATTTTACTTTAAGAAGACGTTTCAAACCGAAACAGTGCGATTCAATTTTGTTGCAGACGAATGTATCTGATTCACTACAATTTATGTGGTACTCGGTAACTTTGTCGTTGATGGTATACAATCCGTGAAATTAGTACTTAAAATTTACTAGAAAAAAGCTTTAAAACTCAAGATTTTATAGTCTACCTGGAGTTACATGAGTAAAATAAATATTTGTATAGAAATAAAATCGATAATACTTTTTTGTACGACGAATTTCCTTCATTATATCAAAAATGAATAGAAAATTCAGCAGAAACATAAAAAATAAATAAATTGCCGAGAATGCCTGCTATTACAAAAATCTCTAGTATCGATCTATACAAACGAATTCGTAAAATAGAATAGGAAAAATAAATAGGCAGTACAACTGTTAACATGATCGATATACTACATTAATTAATCTATAATAATAAAATTTAAACATCTGTTCAATACCGAATGAACGATGATAAGTTATGTTTTTAGTCGTATTTTTGTTCGATTAGAAAACTAAGGCTACAACTAGATAAGATTGTAAGGAGCGGGTCTCAGTTACACCGTTTTAGCCTAAAAGGCTTTGTGTGAATAAAAAGGAAAAAGTATTTTCCCATCTTGCACATTTCATACCGATTAGGTTTTATAAAGAGCTTATACGTACAATTAAGCACGTATGTAACAAATTTATGGGTGTTTATAACTAATTATTACGTAATTTTACTCTCTGGGTTTGGTTAAATTAAATATTATTAATAGATAATTACCGTACATTTAAAAAAAATTATCTCATTTAAAATCTTTCATTGTATTATCGTACAATCTAAAGCTTCTAGATATAACTAAATATGAAAAACCAGTGACGGAATAAAATTTATTAATTTAGAGAAGTTAAGTAACATTTTACAAATATATTTCCAAGTTTAAATCGCGTTCCCATTAAAAACCGCTTGATCTTTCGATTTATTTTTTCTGATCGGTGATCGATAAAAAGAATACGGCTAATGTACATAAACCGATTACATAAGTTTATATCTGAAAGTAGACCTCTGCTTGTCGGTAAGTTATTAAAAAGAAATTCTTGTTAGTTAAGGTGACGCGGTGCGGTGGTGAACCGTATTATTAGCATCGGTGAGATTAGTTTTCTGTATGCAAGTGTTGTTATGTTACCGGCAAACTAGTTTTGCATTCTTTCCTTCCATTATTTTAATAATTATGAGTTTTAAACGTTCTATTCCTAAGACACAAGTCGTATCTCGACACGTTAAAAAATCAAGCTAGATTATACAGAGTTCAGTATTACATGGAAGCCGGGTTCGGCGTGTTATCGCTCCGTCAAAAAAATCTTACAAAAAAGATTATTATACGGTTAAAACCGCTAATCCTTTTTGCGAAAACTTTTTTAATAACATCAGCATGTACGGCTTCGTTTATTTTATTGTTGGCGAATAAAGGAAAAAGATACGATAACAATCTTAGGAAACTGATATTTTTTAAGACGTAACGCTAACCAACAGATAAAATGATTGCCAGTTTAGTCTTTCCCGTCTAATCCTTATTTAAAATTCTGAAAATATTTGAATCCATTGAAGGGTTTTTCAAGGACCCACAGTTTATCTTCTTTCTTTCAGGAAGCGGATTCAATACCCTCAATATGTGACGGGTATTTTACGGTAAGTGTAGTATCGTCGGATTAGTTAGAATGACATTGTTTTAACTGGTAAACGTTAAACCCGAAATAAAATGATAGAGAAGAGTGATGTAGTAGATTTAAAATGCAACTAAAAGCTAACATGAAACGTAGACGACCGAATTCGGTAGTTCTTAACTTCACTGCGATACGAAAAATATTTATTTTGATGACTGCGACAACATATTATCGTCAAAATTGACTTGATAACAAACACTCTTTATCCCGATTCAAATCGAGTAATTGTACTCGACCTAGTTCAGTCGTAATATCACTTTCGTGTGATATCTCGAGTTGTTATTTCATTTCCGGAAATGAGGAAATCAAGAACTGCTTTATTTAATTTTTCTTTAAAAACATCGAATCTGAAAAAAATTGTAGGGCGTTGAAAAATTTTTTAGCTTTTAAACAAAAAGTTGGAAACCTCGAAAATAATAAAAAAATTTGAATATTCCTTTCGAAAAAATTCGAAAATAAAATTGAAAAAATGTTAATTTAAAAGAGTGTTAATTAAAAATTTCTTTGAAAAACAAATTGAAAAAATAAAATACATTAAACGATTACCGATTAAATACTTATTTATATGAACGTAGCCAGGCTATAAGAAGCATTTTTTGTATCGTTAGAGTAAAGCTAATTTAACTAAAAAAAAATAATTTACATCGGATAAAATGACGGAGATGAATTAACTTTTGTATTATTTTTTTAAAAGTTTTTTTAGAAATTTTTTTTTAAAGTTTTAGGGGCATCGACTGCTGTCGTCATTAGCCCCATCCATATCTAAAAGAAAGATATTCTTTCCCCTTCCCCTTTAAAAAACACATGCGACAGTCAGTACAGTGGTCTTGTCTAGATCGATCTAATAAACAGACTTGTCATGGGATTAAAACCCAAAAGAAACATAATATGGCAAGGCTGTAAACGGTCCTAGCTACCTAAAAACATAAACCAGTTTTAATGAAACGTTGTCAAAATATTCAAAACTACTTCAAATAAACATTATCAAAAATAACATTACAAAATATTACTTAATTCGAAAAATATTCACTTAAATAGTAAAAACATCCAACACATAATGAGAAAGGTGTAAAGGGCCCTTGCACTTAAAAATACAAGACCACTTCAATGAAAGGTTTAAAAGAATTACCCATGTCACACAAAAAAAATTGAAATATCCACTTTTCGTTAGAATTTGTCAAGGGATATAAAACGGTATTTTAATGCTTATTGCATAGGTTTTCCCTTAGGTCATCCTATTTTTGTTCCTCTTCTCCATCTCTCTGAAGGCCTCGATGTCAAATTCTGCGATATCTGATTCATCTGAGATAGATCTTTTAGCTCCTCTGGTGAAAATCGCGGAGGATTCGCTGCCGGCATCAAATGACACCGGCTCCTGTGGTGCGGTGAGTAGTACATCACAGTCCAAACTGTATGCACTCATCGATAAAACATGTGGGACGTCCAAATAGTGTTTTATTTTCTCTTTTTAAGCTATTCTCTCTGGTTGGACGATTTCTGAATTTTTTTTCGAATAATACGTTCAACCATACTTGCTAAAGCTGAAGCCAGTTCCGCAATCAATCCTTTGCATTGAAAGAAGCTTCAGGAGATGACACAGCTTTTTGCATATGACATTGTCTTCAGCGATCTATTTTTTTCAATTTCCTTCGCTTCAACGTAACTCACCTTTTGACTTGTCTTACTCTCTTGGATTTCTCCCTCTTCTTAATATATTAGACAATTTCTATATCTCACTTAATGATTACCCTGACAATTGATGCACACAGGATCCATACGTGGGTCATTAGGATAGAGAGGTTCACCATAAACACTGATCTGTTTCTTAGTGTAATATCCACTGTGTGTTCATATCGCTGACATCCAAACCCTCGCAGTGGCGTCGAGACAAACGGATGGACATCTAGCCTGCGAATGCCGGCCTTTATCTTATCTGGGCACTTTCGCTTGTTGAAAGTCAATACGTGCGACGCGGAGGGTTGTACTTCTCCATTGTGCCGGGTGTTCAGTGGATGACAAGTTATCACTGAGTTCCTCGATGATCTCCTCTTCGGTGCAGTTCAGCAAATCTCTGCACACAACTACACCTTTCGACGTATTTAAAGTTCAGTGTGGTGATACTTCAAGTCTAATAGCCTAATCTTCTTCGTCTTTAACAACCGTGAGATTTGTAAATCGTTGACCGTTTCAACAAACAGTCCTACTGTTTGAATGTAAAGAATGTCTTCCTTACATTCTTTACCGGTCCACCACCAGCATCCATGATGCCCGGGCTATCACGAAAGGATTTGTCTTGCTAAAATCTCCTTCGCTTCTCTTGATTATGAAATATTTCAGTATTACAGCGTTGCCCTTTGATCGAAAATTGGTACGATCCGTCTTCACGATTACAAAAACTTCTTTGTTGTCGTTAAATCCTACAAATTTCTTCCTCTTCACCCTCGAATACAGAGGCTCTCCAGGACGAGCAATTTACGTGGACCCTCTGCCACAGAGTTGTAAATGATGAAAAATTCATAGCCTATATTTCCGAAAGTCGGCATGTCATTAGGTGCGGGTGGAGAGACAGTTGGACGTACCCCAGATTATAGATTCTGCCTGGGTTCTCCTAGTTCACCGCCTCCCGCAAATTTAACTCAGGCTGAAGATTCAAATACTGTCTGACCCACGATACCGACATCCCAGGGCTCGCAGTAATAAGTGCTCCAATATCCTCACCAATGACACAATCCCTGCCAAGGACCGAAGCGACTGACTCACACTGGATGGCACAAGACTTCTGTAGGCAAGCTCACAGAGCCAATCCTCAACCAGGCTCCACAACCGAGAAGAAGGATAGGCACTCCCCGTCCGCACTCCGCCCAGCGTAGGCAAACATATCATGGTCATGCCTCCCACTCCCGCTGTAAAGAGCGAAGGAAAAGCACAACCGCAACCAGCTTGTACAGTTTGGAACCGCCAATCCCGTACTCCACAAGGGAGCTTCTGAGCAAGACCATTACCCCGTTGGCCGATATAAGTTTTGGCCAACAGGGTAATGGTCTTGTCGACCACTACCCCGAAGTACTATGTCGTTGCCCGCCTTGGACGTGTGCATAAATGTTATTGCATGGACGTGGGGTTAGATTTATCCGGGGGATATTATTTTTTTTTTGTCATACGGTCATCGACGCCTATGGTCATTAGCCCACGTTATATTATATAAAATAAGGTTTATATTACCATCAGGTTTGTCATATGTAAGGCTGTAAAGGTCCCTAAAATTTTATTTAAAAACGCCAAAAGATAACACAATACATTTAGCCGTTCATATATATATTAAAGACACTGAGAACACTAAAGGGCCCTGATGTTAAAATGAAACAATAAATAAGAAACAAAATGAGAAACGAATGTCTTCACAATACCAATATTATTAAAAAAAGTCCATATCTATAGAGTTAAACTACTTAACTTAAATTCCTTACAAAACACAACTTGAATTTTCTTATAGACTTGTTAATAGTCCAATCACGGCAGATACGCAACTATTTTTTTCTCTATTTCCATTTTCAAAATAAGTAGTAATATTAATTATTAGACCGAACCTCTTTCTGAGGATCTCATATATGGTAAACTCTTCCACTAGATGCTTGACTGTAAGTGCTTTATTACAAACACCGCACATTGGTCTTTCTTGGTCGGTTAACATATATGAATTTGTTATTCGTGTCGTGACCGATTCTATGTCTGGTCACCGCCACTTTCTCTCGACGAGTCAGCTTCACGTCGCTTTTCCATTTATATGAAGAAGTTTTAACTTCGTTTAGTTTCTTTTATTGGTTAGACCATTTTTAACATCGGCCACTCGTACAGGAATTAAATCCAAGTTTACGCAGACTGTTGCCGTTCTGACAGCTTTGTTTGCACTTTCGTTTCCTGCAATACATGCATGCCCTGTAGTCCATACAAATACATAGCACTGTCCTCGTCAATTTATAAAGTATAAAATGGACAGGATGTTTGCAATAAGGACGTCCTTAATGTTATTGTTCCGAATTACATTAAGTGCACTTAACGCGTCAGAACATATAAGCACTCTCTTTTCGCAGAAATGTTGAGAGTAGCGAAGAGTTTGATATATGGCAATAAGTTCTTCCGTATAAATACTTGCCATACCTGGCAGTTAACTTTACGGTGGTTCGGAGGTTAAAAAAAAAATATCTGGCAGTTTCCAAGAATGGACTTCTTCATTTACATACATTGAGCACCAACACCGTGCTCGGTTTTAGCACCGTCAGTATACACTTTTATGTATTCTTCGTAACTACTGACGGTTGATAAAAATTCCTGTTGGATGATTACTGCTGGATTCTCTTTTATTTTTTCATGGGAGAGATCCAGTCTTATGTTTACCTCTGGTAAAAACCATGACGGTATTTTTCTTGTAGAAAATGCTAATGTCAGTAAAACAATTTCATATTTTCTTGTTAATTTGTGATACCGTATTCCGGATGGTCTGGAATAGATAGCACAACGTTCGTATAATGCAGCCAAAGAATGATTGATAAAATTTTATTATTTATATGGGTAGGAAAGGTCCATATATTTACTGCATATCTTAGCAATAGGATCTCTATAATGTAGTTGCATTACTCCGGCTTCTGATATTAGATTGGTCGCCGTACTTATGTGGAATGCGCCTGTGGCATATCTTATTCCGCTGTTTTGTATTACTTCTTACTTTCGTAAATGCTACTTTCTAGCAGATGAATATACAGAACATTCGAAGTCAAGTTTCGATTGAACCAATGCTTTATACAACCTCAGCAGTATTTCTTTATCTGAGCTCCAATTGATGTTGGCTACATTTAACAATGATTAGGGCCCTTTTGCATCTACTACTCAAGTCCTGTATGTGTAATCATCATATAAGGGATTTATCTAGTTGTAGACCTACAACTTATTAAGGATATTGTACATTATCCTTGTATTCTTCTGGTTGGTCATCGATGGTCAAAACAGGACTTCGGTGAGGAATTTTCTTCATAGAAGTGTACGCAGCACATTTTTTCTGGTGAAAATTTGAAACCATTATTCTTCACAATTTCGTTGAGGGCGTTTACCGCACGTTGCAATTTGTACTTCACCATAACTCTATTGTTGCCGGCATACATAATTATCAGATCGTCGACATATTAACTTTTGCTGATTTCTGTTGGAATGGCTAATATCAGTTTCTTAATGGCGATCGTGAACACCGCTTAATGCCTTGTAGCATGCCATTTTCCAATTTTTTCTGTGATGAGTATTCATTACTCGTATTTGGTAACACGTATTTGGAAAGTTCGGTCATTACAATAGTTGCTGAGTAATATTTTTAGTTTGCCAAGAATGCCTTCATGTAATTGAAGGACTATTTCATGACTCCAAATTATATCGAATGCCTTCTATAAGTCAAAGAAGACTTCGATACAATGTTTTCTCGTGATGAAGCTGTTATATATGATGTTCTCTAAGTTAATCATTTGATCAGTAGTTGAGTGGTATTGTGGAAAGCCTGCTTGATGTGAGGATAAAAGATTTTCTTTTTCTAAAATCCAAACGAGTATATTTATCATTTTTTCAAAAGTTTTTTCCATAGTGCACATCAAAGAAATAGGACGGTAACGATTGGGACCTATTAGATTTTTATCTTTCTTTGAAACTGGAACAATATGTGCTTTTTTCCTCTACTACGGGTACATTCCATCCCGCCATATCTGATTATATAGTTCTAATAATCTACGTTTTGCAGTGGTATTCAGCTGCCTGTTCATGACATAATGAATTTCATCTCGACCAGTAGTTATGTTGCCAGCTTTCTCTATCACTTTCATAAGTTCTTCTATTTTGAAAGGTACTTTATATGAATAATATATTTCAGATCTGAAATTTAGTAAAGCCTCAAGTTCTGTTTTTCGTGTTCTAAAATATTCATCGTAGTTAGCCGTTTTACTGGTTTTCCGAAATAACTGGCTAGTATCTCTGAAATTTGTTTGGAGTATCTCTAACTTTATCTTCATATGAAGGCAAGTAATGGGGGTAAAGTTTGTACGCCTACATATAGCCTTCACTTTCTTTCAAACGTCTGATGCAGTTGTGTTTCTGTTAGTTGATGACGCGTATTGCTGCCAGGATCACTTTTTAGGATCTTTCATAATTCGTTTTGCATACGCCCTGTATTTTTTTAAAGGAAATTAGGTTTTCAAATGTTGATCGTTTCTTAAAAAGCGTTATACGCTTTTTTCTTGCTTTTAATAGCTTCACTTATTTCATCGTTCCACCACGGAACAGGTCACTTTTTGAGCTTCTCGGATTTGTTTTGGGAATATATATTGATGCCGAGTCAAGTATGGCATTACTTATAGCGTCGACATCGTCATCGACAATTCCAGTTGTTTCAGGGAGTACCATCCTAGCTGTGAAGATCTTCCAATCTGCCTTATCGAACAGCCATCTTTTGGAGATGGGATATGTTTTTTTTGTAATGTCAGTTACAATTTTCACCGGAAAATGATCGCTTCCATGTAGATCTTCTGATACATGGGAAGTGTATCTCGGTCTATCGATGCACTTATGAGTGCTAAATCTATACAGGACGTCGATCCATCTCTGGTATTAAAAAAATTCCTAAACCATCATTTAAATTAATGAAATCAGAATTCAATAGGAATTTTTGCAATTCTCTTCCATGGGGATCTACTCGATCCAACCCTCAAAAGATATGTGTGCATTAAGTCAACCACCATTGGTAAAGGTGGGGGAGGTTGTGCGAATAATCGTGCCATGTCACACTCCTTCCAATAAAACTTCGTCAAGTATATGCCACAGATAGTGATTTTTAGCGGACGCTACATTCTGATAGCCATCGCTTGCAGAATTGTGTTTATTTCAACCGCTTCGGTGATAGCTGTAATCAATGTTATTATAGCTACTCCACCTCTAACTCTTATAT
>JAAAKQ030145394.1:0-13113 GCA_010016005.3 Zanna intricata
TAACAATTGTTATGTTAGGGTAGAGTTACAGCATACATTTATTAGTTTTCCCAATACATTTATTTGATTTGATGTTTTCCCAATACTTTTTTTAATAAAGTAATCATCAAAATTAATCTTCTCTGATGGCATTGCTGGGATCACAGAAATTGGCTTCTTTCTTGTAGATGCCTTAAAAAAAAATGAAAACGATGCAGTTTTTCGATTTTTTTATATAGAGTGTTGCTAGTGCCGTAATAAACCAAAATGAGTGCTTAAGTGTACAGTGGAACAAAAAGAGATGTCACTTCAAAATTAGGTTTAATGTCTTTAAATTTAACTTAACATAAATAACTTTCTTTTATGTAACTTGCTTTTATTTCAGAGTTGATTTACAAAACTGTATCAGATTTCAAAAATTTGTTTTTTTCAAGCAGTTTTCATGACAATTGTGCTACTGATTTAAGTGGGATTTCACTACTTTGAGATTTATAATTCGACAGATTTGTATGATGAGATTTTTGTAACTCAATGAAAAACTTAGCCCACTATTTAAACAAAGTACGGAAATTGTAAAAACATCACAAATTTTAATTCAAATTTAAATATCCCAGTAACATGATTTATACTTTTATTGTTAAACATATGCCAAATAAATGTTACTGAAAGTAGACTGTTAATTTAAGTCACACACAAGAGCCATGGATATTAGTCTGAAATAATTTTTTTTGTAAATTTTATGTGCAAATCTAATGGTGTTGTAGGTCATTTGGATATTTTTATTTTGTGAAACCTAGCTTTTCTATGGCATAAAAATATATTTGTGTAATATTTTTTTTTGTTTTGTTAATATTGATTGCTTCAAAGAAGCTCTTTTGTGATATTCCATAAAAGGTTCCAAAGAATTCTTTGTAAAATAATACACACAATTTCTTTTATATATATTCTTGGTTGTTTTATTAATTTTGTGATATAATTTTTCTTTTACTCTCATTAATTTTGGATGATATTTATTTTAGCTTTTATGTTCATTGTTTTCTGTTAGGCACCGTCACTAAAATATTTTTATCCACCCGCACGTGCACACACCCACCCACAATTATGTTAAATAAATTAAGCTCGTATAAAAATGTATGTTTTATTGTTAAAATTTTTAAACAAAAATGAAGAATTAATCTTTTAGATATTAACATAAATATAAATAACAATAAAATTGAAACTTATTTATAAAAAAAAACTTTCGCTAACAGAACAAAATATAATTTACAGATTAAAAAACAAATTTATCAATGTTTATTACATCACATACAATAAAAAAAAAATTAATTATACAAATATCACTAGACTGAGAATTAAAATATCCATTTCAATAATGAAATATTTATTAAATTATTTATACACTCATAAAAAGCAAAATACTAAAGTTTGTTACATATACACTAATAATTGCATCTGTAATAATAGTATAATAATCTATAATCTACTTATAATTGATAAAAATAAAATAATAAGTTATAATTAATAATTATAAATAAAATTTATTTATAATATTTATTATAAAATTTTGTATAATTTATAATCTATTAATTAATATAATATTAATAATTTTATGTATGTATATATATATTTTTCTTTTAACTATTTGTGGTTTCTTTTCCAAGGAAATAATGAACCTGATTTTAGTTTAATATTTTTATTTGAATAATTCTTATACTAACAAAGAAATTATTCTAACTGTTTTGGGCTTCTATTTAACTCTATTTAATTTTCAATTTCATCACTGGCATTGCGTCTGTAGACACACACTTTATACATCACTCCAACAAAGTGTATAATTTAAGAAATGAAAAGCATTTGAAGTTTAGTTATAGCAATATTATTGGCTTTCTTAAAAATATTTAGCAATTTTATTTGTTACTGTGGTCTGATATATAAAGAATATATCTGAGAATATATAAAGATGTACCTGCCTACTCACTTTTGGATTCTATGTATCAAAATGAATAAAAATGTTTTACAAAAAAATGGGGATATTCCATTTATTTCTATTCTGATTACCTTTCTCTATGGTCTGAAGAACTCTACGGTCATTCAGTTCACCATTTTGATTTTAAAGAGAAATTTATATCTCAAGATTAAGTCGAGATAATTTGGTATATATATATTTACATAAATTTTCTATAAAAAATGAAAGATAACAGTACAAATAAATCATAATTTTTATTAAAAAATTTGTAATTTGTTTCTTTACTAATACACAAATTTTGTAGAAAGTGCCTGAATGTCTGACTGGGAATCTAACGTAGAACTTACTAGATGCAACCACTCTATCATTGTTTATTTTTTATTACTGTTTTAAAAAGCTTATTTTATTTTTCGTCAAGACATATTAACATATTTTTTCCTATTTTTGCTTTATCTGGACACAACTATTTTTTTAAAAGATTTTCAATACATCTTTCAAAATCCAGCATAAAATAAACAAAGTATCAAAAACATAAAAATAATTTACTTTTAAATAAGCAAGAGAAAACATTTCATCAAGATTATAATGAACAATTTTGAAATGGTAAGATTAAGCCTTTATTATTATTAACCTTACTATATAAATATACACATGATAGTGTTGTAGTTAAATTTTCTGTTTCCTTTCAAAAAATAAATAAATAAATAAAAATTTAAGCTTCTTAACTGGTGTGGTTATCAAGGTAGATGTAACAATATCTTTGTACTATATAAAATATAACAAAGATGCACAACCACTGGTACATCATCTGCAGTAGAAGTGTAATAAAACTGACAAAACTGTCAACATCTCTCATTTTCCAAAATATATCACTATTATTTATTGTGTCGGTTATTAAAAACACATCATGCCTTTATTTTAAAGAAAAAAGTTATTTTGTTATTTTAAACAGATATTACTTCAAAAAACTCTTTATGTAAAGATGAATCCTATTAGCAACTTGTAACAAAATATTTGTCATAACTACATATAATTTCCTTCAAATTATCCAACAAACAGAATTTCATGTATTACCTTTATCCTGTCTATGACCTCTTTAGGAAGAGAATCTCTAATGGTTTGGTGATTCATATTCAAATCTTGATCTACTTCTTTGCATGATGTATTCACAGCCTCAGATGCTTCAAACTGTTCAAGCAGTGTCTTCACATCACCTGCTTCTAACACTATAAAAGTGCAAAATAAAGATATTTTTATAAATATCCCGAATCTCACAGGATAAAACAAGTTACACAAAAAAAAACTTATTAAATTAAATAAACTTATTATTAAATCCAGAATCTAACAATCCTAAAACAAAGTCCAAAAAACATGTTAGAAAAGGGTCTCTAAAAGTCACATTCCATTTCTTATATAAAAATCTGATGTGGACAACACAAGACTAACTTGTACACCTATTAAATTACATATACACATTTTTTTAAAGTGAGAAGTACATAAAATTTTTTTTTTTCATATATATTTTTTTATTGTTATTATTGAATTGTTATTTGTTGTAAACATTTTTTTACAATCAGAGATTAATATTTATTAATAAATCAATTTCTCAAATTAAAAAAAGAAAAAGAGATGAAGTTCGATTCAAATTGATGTGTATCCTTGTAAATATTTCATTAATTAAAATTTTATTTGGCTATAATTCTGAAACCAATGAAAATAAGTATCATTTATGATATATCATTGAAAAGCTCTTAATAAGGGCTTATTACTGCAGATAAGAAAAAGTCCAAAATCCAATTTTTTTAGATTTGGGCTTTTTTGGACTCTTTTGGTTCAGCAAATTGCAATCAAAAGGTGAAGTGCACAATTATATATTACAAGTCCTATATCCAAAATTTCAACTTTCTACCACTAATCGTTTCTGACTTATATGAGATATGTATGTACAGATGTCATGCAGAAACTAGTCAAAATGGATAATCTGAAAACTGAAATTTTTCACGTCACAATAATTTCTTGTACTTCATAACAGAAAGCAAAAATCTCAAACAAATCAACAGGCATAATATAAATCTGAGAGAGATGTAATTCACAAAAACAAAAATATCCTACTTTTTTGGCAAAACTGTTCACAGAGTACATTAAAAACTATAAAAATGTAATCAGGGTGCATACTTGAAAAATATGCAGCGCCGATTTACTGTGCAAAGCAGTTAATTATCCACCTGATTGGTCATAGAGATGTTTTCTAGAGCTGACACATAAGTGAATCTGCACATATGCATACCACTTTCATATGCACAGCTGTCATATTCATTGCTTCAATCGGTTAGTAAAGACTGGTTAGGAACTATTTTATAAGATCTTAATGAAGAAGTAAACCACACAGATCGTCTGATGTGATCCTGAAATGAGTGTGTATAGGAAAATAAAATGATAGAATTAATTATAGGAAATTATAGAATTATAGAAATATAATTATATAATAATAATATAGAAAATATAGAATAATAATATTCTATAATTATACAATAATAGATTATTTTATATAATTATATAAATTATTATTTTTTATAATTATAGAATAACAGAAAATTTTATTATTAAAGAATTATAGAATTTCTGTACAAGGTACAGAAGCCTTGGAATAATCAGCCCAAAGATTATTTTGCACTATCCTTTGGCTATTTACGGATGGTTGAATGTATGATGAAAAAACTGTTTGGTTTTCAAGAAACCATCTTAGAAATACACGGTAAGATTTTATTTATCATTCTACCACGGGTGTTTTGTAGTATTCAGACCTAGATAACAAGGATCTTGATCTACCAGTACAATAACAGACTGGTCATGGTCTTCTCAGGTACCCCATGAAGAAGTTGAGGAAACGTTATGTGGACTCCAATACACACCACAAGAGGTGATATTAGTGTCAAAACACATTGCTTTAGAATATCTAGTTTTCTTAAAAAATAAAATTCTGAATCTTCAGAAAGCTAAAAGAATACCTGCTTAAATAACACAACTTAACCTACAAGCTGGTGGAATTCAGTAGAAGCTATCACCTGATTAACCACATGGAGATACCAAACACAAAAGATCTATCACAAGAATGCAGTGGTGGTTATTAGTATTATCAAACCAAAGACAAGAAAAAAACTAATGTGTTATGAGTTTGCAATATACCTCTTACATTCAAAGAACTGCACGGTTGCTGTCTTATAAATATGTTTTTTATATTTGTCAACATCCAATTTTCAAGAAGAATTTGAGAAAGGGGACCGGACCCCCTTCTTTCAAATCTTTTTTTTTTTTTGGGGGGGGAATAATTTTATTCAGAATGTCAAAAAAAAAGTTATTACAGAAACTTTCAACAACAAGAATTAATGTAAATCAATGTTAATGCAACTAAGCTCACTGTAAAAAAAAAACTGAGGTTATTTTTAAAAGAAGGTACATGAAGTTTTGTCTCGAGAATTCTAAACTGGTCATGAAAATATTTAACTAGCAACTTTAAAAGTGGCTTACAGACTATTGCAAGTTGCTTTGATTTTTGGAATATAATTACAACTTCATCATTTATTTTTCTCTAGTTAATATTACAAGATTTATGTTCAATGAAGCTATCAAATCACAATTTATAACTTATACTATATGATTTTAGTTTTCACAGACTATTGTATTTAACTTGCTTGCAAAAATTAAAAAAAAAAAAAAATCATAATAATGTAACTGTAATCTGATTTCTATTTATTTGAAAATGAAAGACTCAAAAATTGTACTGAAATATTATTCATAAAAAATTATGAATACTTATAGAATATAATCTCATGGTCTACCAATGATTATATTGTGAAATAACAATACCTAAAATATTCTGTTTATACATTAAATATACTAATAGAGCATAATATAGTACCTGGCATTTTTTCCCCAATAGTTTCTATATCCACACATTCATCTTCATGCTCAACCTTGGTTATAGTTTTTTCAAGCTGTTTCCCACTGAAAAAAGATAACTACACTAACAAAAAATTTTTTAAATTGTAATCCTGCAACAATTAACAAGAAATATTCTCTTAACTGGTTTATAAGGATGGTAATGATAAACAAGAGACTGAGCTTTAAGTCTTTCCTCAGAAATAGTAGCAGTAAGACATTGTGTTTTTGCACAGTGGATAGAAACTACTACTAGGTGAAGTAGAATACTTACTTCATTTTTAAACTTTTACTTTTGGTCTCTAATTTTTTTATCATTTAGTTCCCTATCAGCTATTAATTAAATTTATGGTTGGTTACCATACATATTTGGTAAAACTGCTTATATCAAAAGAATTAAATTGATTTTTTACAAAAACCTTCATAGGCCTTTTATGTCAATTTTGTTCAGTCTAAAATTTCTTGAAACAATTTTCTGGGTGTAAACTAGGGTTTCTAGAACATTAGGAGTAGGCCTACTTTGAGGTTCAAC
Source organism: Zanna intricata (assembly GCA_010016005.3). Lineage (NCBI taxonomy): Eukaryota > Metazoa > Arthropoda > Insecta > Hemiptera > Fulgoridae > Zanna > Zanna intricata. The sequence goes on from JAAAKQ030145394.1 coordinate 6,417, forward strand.
TATTTTATAATTACTGCTTTACCTTTCATTACAATTGTCCAAAATAGCATTTTATTGAATACATTCTTCAAAATTATAATCAGGATCTTCATACTATTATCATTAAACTCTTTTTCAATATTAGAATCAGTTAAAAAAGTACTAGAATGACTCGTAGTTGCCATGCAACTCACAGAATACACAACCTCACTTTGAGAACGTAATTAAGCATAAAACAATCTATTTTTGGTTATATTGATATTATGTGGGTTTATGATCCTACAAATAGATGTCAGATAATGTTTGAATTTCTGTGCACAGCTGCAATTAGTTTAAAAATGTTGAGCCATACTCAACAAAAGAGCGTTACATGTAAATTTCATTGTCGAGCAGTACCGGTAAATTATGATGTCAAAATTATGATGTATTTGACAAAAGAGTGCAAAGGGTTAAGATACAAGTATAACAAGATATATATATATATACTTTCTATATTGCACATGATCAATCTTTCAAGTAAACAATGATTTTTAAAACTAGTTAGTTTTTGTAAACTCACAAGTGGAAGAAAATTTACTGTTTTTACTTTACTACAGAAGTGTTGTGCTGTTAGAATTTATATACTTTTTATAATAACTTTAAATTTACTAACTAAATCTACATCACAATTTATTTTTAAATTTTTTTATTGCTGAGAATATCTAAATATTGGAATGGAAATTTCTATTAAAATTTCTACAAACCAGACCACAATAAAAAATAATTTATCCAAAAAGCTATTAAAGGGTCTGTAATCATTTCACATGTTTCTATACCACTAACCTGACAAATATTTTAATTCTTCAGCCTAGTAAGAAAACAAAATTCAACAAACAATTTTTAAATTTCACTGCCTGAAATCATAGTAATATAACCAGTAAACATTGTAAAAACTACTCAGTAGTAATGGGGTGAGTAAGAGCCGCTATTAATAGCTCTGCCAATGATAAAATGGTCAATAGTCTAGACAACAGAAGAGGTTATTCCCAATGATGTTTTAAGGTGGAGGAACCTAAATTTACAAATGATAAGCAGTCAACAGTCCCAAAGCATATGTGTTTTCCTTAGATGGAGAGAGCAGAAGAACAGGTCTCAGAATGAAACCAAGAACACATTCAGATGCTACAAGACGGCAACCCCATCACTGGACTTACCTGAAACTGGGCCAGTAATCAGTTCAGGAAATCTAAAATACTAAAAACCACCCAAAAAGAAGAAGAAAGCCAGACTGGAAATTTGGTATCAAAATTAAATGATAATTTTTAAGATTTCTGGATGTCAGAAAAGCTACAGATATGTATTTGGAATGTATGATCTCTGGGTACTAAGGAGGAAGAACTAATATGTTATGAAAGAAAAACAGATCCGTATACTGTGGCAATAATAACTGCAACAAAAAATAAAAATAAAAATTCCTATCACATGGTGTAGACTTGCAAAGGAGAGCATCATCTGGTATAGCTACTTCTTTGAAAAGGAAATCAAAGAACAGCGTTTGGTCATACAGTTGGATATCAGTAAAATAAAAAGAGCATATTTATTATTAATTTGTGTTTATTCACTGAAAGGAGTTTTATGAACTACTGCAAGAAACTATACTTACAAAGTAATATGAACGACTATTTGATTGTAGGTAGCGATTTAAATGCTAGAATAGGAAATGTGGCTACAAAAGGGATAACATGTTATCATAATGAAAGTGTGAATAATGTTAAAGAACTAAAAAATTTTGATTCATATAAGTGGAGAATAATGAATATGTACTTTTAACATATAAATACAGCTATCAGCAAGAGAAATTCAAAATACAGTATACTATTTTAAAGCAAATGAAAAGACAATGAAATTCATTACCATAAATATAAGTGATCATTACCTTCTGGCTGCAAGTTGAAGTTGCTGAAAAGGTTGGTAAAAAATAAAAATTTAATCAAAGATAGATCCGATAATTAATCATGATAGGTATATCTTTTATAAGAGGATTCAATTAAATATCCATATCAAAATGTATATCTACATGTATGATATATGATGTATCTATGTATGATGTATATTTATACAATAAATTTGTATAATACACTATATCAGTTTAGTGAGTATACTGAAATAGAATAGAATAATTAAAAACGGTGGCTGATAAAGCTACTGGTCCTACCAAAAGAGTACTAGACATAGGTTAAAATTTTGATGAGGAAATAAAAAATGCTATAAAGATGAAGAATCAATATTATATATTCTCATGCTGCTGTTCAAGTTGGGGAATAAGGATTCTCAATAAAGTCTTGCATAATCTCTAACGATTTGTTTTTATTTGTTGCGGATTATGCCACCCTGGTTCTTCAAATTGTTTGATGGTTTTTGACATTGTGCCTTTTTAATTAGGTTTACAGGTATTATTACTGAATGTTGCACTGAACAATTCACAAATTTCATTATATGACCTAACTCGTATCAACAAGCCCCTCATCATTTAAAGTGCAACTCTCTGCTATTCACTAAGTGATATGTTAACAGGTAGCACAGAAAAAATTAATTCAGTAAAAAACAATTATAAAAAAAGGTAAAAAAGATGTAAATAACAGAAGTGGTTTAAAAATGTGGTAAAGGTAGATAAAATCAGTTAGTCAATGGATCACAATAGATTCTCATAAAAAAACTAAATGAAATATTCTAAATGGAGTATTACACATTGAAGTAACTTCATTTTTGCAAAAAATGCTGAGACCATCAATGATCAGCTGATTATTAGGTGACAATATTTTTATTTATTCACTGATTAAATTGGAACACAATTTTATGTTGAAAGATTAAATTTTTTTTAAACATAATTTTTAAAATAAATTTTAAGTCAATTCGGTTTAATCTCTTTTTTAATCAAATCTATTACTCTAATTTACTAAATTCAATAATTTTCAAAATCCAAATATTATCCTGCTACCTTTTTGTGTACAACTTTTTATCTATACAATTTTTCTTGAATTATATAGAGACCTTTAAAATGATATATCACACAAAAAATGTACAATTTAAAATATTTGAGTTACAAACCTCGAGAGCCACCCTCAAGGCAGAATCAAGAGTTGAATTAATTTTTTTAGGGTGAAAAATGCTCTCGTGTTATCACCCAGAATAGAAGTCATATATATATATATATATATATATATATATACTAAAACACCAATCTAAAAAATTAAACAAAAACTTACACCTAATATCAGAGATAAAAACTTTCTTAAAATGTATTTTAAAATAATACCACAGCCCATAAACATATAAATATAAAACATATATATAAATAAAATTTAACTAAAATTAAATAGCATTTTCGAAGCCCGAGAGGGATGTAAAGAGCTCCTTCTCGGATAACATAAAAACTATCAACTAAATCTAAAATATCAAACATGAAATAAAACTTAAAACTAATATCACTAAAAAACTTACAGCTAATATCAGTCAGAATCTTAACACTATGATAAAATTATTTAAAAGAAACATAAAAATAAAAACAACATACAGTATAATTTAGAATTTCTATATAGAACTTAACAAAATATAAGAGAAGTGTATAGGCCCCTTCTCAGATAACAGATTGAAATAAAAAAAAACATAAAAATTACAGAAAAACAGACACATTAAAAACATTTCAAACATAAAAAAATACTAAAAAATATCATATTTTGTGTATAAGACCAACATGATCCAAAAATAGAAACATCCAATCTAAAACTTTGTTGTTATTGCTCAAGATTCAATGAATGTTTCTGGGTAATCTAAATTTACGACGCAAGCTTGCATAACATAAGCAATTCACAAGTACGTGGTGCACAGTCAAGCAGCAGTTGCATCATATGCATAGTGGTGTGTGTCCTGCTGACAGGTACTCATGTGCGACTGTGGTATGACCTAATGCAAGGGACAGAGGGCCACTTTCTCATGATGAATTTTTCTACATGAGGAATCCCATGACAACACAGAATCTTTAATATGCTGGAATTTGTTTATCAACTGTAGCTGTCCAGTCATCTTGCCGCTGAAGAATGAGTTTTACATGGTTAATAAAGTCAGATGTAGTGACATGGGTAGTCATGGATGGTTAACTACATGCGTCTTTAGCACTGGAATCTGCACATTCATTACCCAGAATCTCAAAATGGCTAGATATACAGCAGAAACTCACTTGTGTGTTATGATGGCTCAACTAGGAGATTGCGTTGTAGATTTCAGTGACAATAGGATGTCTGGAATATATTTTTCTAAGGCTTGAAGAGCACTACATGAGTCGCTACAAACACGGATATGATGGTACAGGTTAATGACATTCAAAGCCTTATTTATAGGGTATAGTTCAGCAAGTTGAAATTCTACTTCTCATCAAAAGGTAAAGTAGTTGACTGATATCTCATCCTAAAAGTTACAGTGTTCTATCTGTAACAGTTTTGAAGTTTGTTGGATTTCTATACTTTTGACTCACTCTATGTTTTCTTGAGTTTTTTTTTGTTTAGAAACTTGAAAATTTTACTCTCAGTACAATTAACACATGCACGTATACGTGCACACACACAGTTATGCAATCTTGAATGCTTTGTTTCAAATTATAAAACCATTCAAACATGCCAAACTTTTTAAAAAATTAATTAACAAAATGTTGCTGTGTAGGAACATTTGTCTCTAGGTAGGTAAAAAATACCACAGTAATGTTAATTATAATTGTTCATAACTGTGCTTATAGTTTGTCAGAATTAAAAATACATTTTTAAACTCTTTTCAAGATCATATAAAATGTAATTTTATATTAATATCTGTTATGTAATTTTTCAGTCTATTCTAATTCATATTTAAATTAATTAATGTTACTCAATTATGTTATATTTATACAATAATAATGCTGATAAGTAATATAACACAATATTATTTAATTACTTTACAAAATATTCACCGGTGAATAAGATTGTAGTAAATTTTACTGTGGAAAATCTTAACAAGAACATCAATAAGAAGATTTGTAATATAAAACAACATACTAACCAATTTTCATCAAAGTTCCCCTCCTCTGTATCACTGTTTATTTCTCCCTCTTCTTTTACATCCTCTGTAACCCTATAAACAAATATAAATTAATGTTACGAAGTACAACAAAACTCATATCTTTAGACATTTTATTTTAAAAAAATATCTATTAAACCATTAATCTGTTAACATTTATCTATTATAAAATATTAATTGATGTAAGTAATTTTGAAACGGCATCTCCTTATAAAACTGGGAAAAATTAATGCAAAAGAAATCATACAATGTCATTGATTTCCCAAGGATATTATTACCCATGGCTAGGCTTACCGAAGAGGTGAGAAGTGAAATGATTTTCACTGTTTTTTTTTATAGACTGATATAGTACTGTATAAACGTATTATACTTTCACCTTTTCATTTAAAAAAAAAAAAAAGTAAGAAAACCAAAACAAAATCTCAGTTTTGGATTTCATTGATGCAAATTTGTTAGGATCCAAACTGCATAATTATTAATCTTTTTTTTCTCTTATATATAAACATACGAACACTAAATGAACTAAAACAGAAGCACTTTCAAAATATAAGCAGTGATCAAAAAATGAGAATTTTTACAGAAAAAAAATTTAGTTTTCTACATTGATATTGTTTCTTTCAGAGCAGTCCCCTAGAAATGCAACACACTTATCCCAGCATTTCTTCCAATCTTGAAAACATTTGTAAAAAGCATTTTTTTGGCAGTCTTAACTTAATTATTCTCTTAGTTTATCTGTCAACACAGATCATTATCCTTTCAGTGTGCTATTAACCAGTGGAAACAAACAAAAAGTTGCAGGGTATCAGGTTTCGAGAAACGAAGCCTGCGGGGCAACAGTATAGTGTTAATTATGTTAAGCAGTCAGTATTAATAATGAAGTGTGTGGCTGGAGCATTATCATGATACAAAATCCAAGAATTGTTAAACCACATCAGTGATAGTTTTCTTCAGAATGCCTTACATAAATGACATGAAACTGCTTAGTAATACTGTGTTGATTGTACAAACCTGTAGTAAGCATTCATAATGGATGCTGCCATTGTAGTCAAAAATACACTAATGAGAATATTCGATTGAATTTGGTGTGGCTTTTTCAATATTGGTTCTTCAGGGAGCTTTCATTGGGATGATTGAATCTTTGTTTCAATATCATAACTGAACACCTACATTTCATCACCTGTTTTGAAATGTTTGGATAATTCTGAGTTATCAGGCCACACCAGTTAACAATTTTTTTGAAATATTAGTTTTTTCTTGAAAATTCAAGTTTTGGAACAAATTTTGCTGCTATGAGCTAGCTTCATAATCAAAATCTCATTCAAAATTGTATCATACAGCAATAAATAAAATCACCACCACCTCTTCAGCAACTTCTCTACTAATGATACTATGATTAATGATCACAATGTCCTTTATTTTGTTAATATTTTTATCAGTTGTGGATGTATTAGAGGTTAAATACTTCCCTTGTCTTCACAGTTTTCTTGAAACCATTGGTACCACCCACAAATCCTCGCCAAAAACCTCTAATGATTTCACTACTTGGCAACATTTTATTCTTTTAACACAAAAATTAATGCAGATCCTTTATTCAGTAATTTTCAAACAAAATAAATCGTCTCTTAATAAAACGCCT
>JAAAKQ030145405.1:0-13113 GCA_010016005.3 Zanna intricata
GTCAGGCATGGCATTTTTCACACACGCTACAATTCGTCCATCTCATCCTCTGAAGATATAACCTAACGGTGGTTCCGAAGGTTAAAAAAAAAAAAAAAGAAAGAAAAAGAACTGAATTTCTTTTTTTATTTCTAAGCTTCTATAATATTTTATGAAAGCAGTATTTCATTTTTCTGCTAGCCCTTATTCATATACTAGTTGAAACCATTGTATACTCGTAAATAGAAAATACGAGTAAAGTATATGCGTTACATAAAGAAATAATGCATGGTTTCAGATAACTTAATTAATAGTAGTATATATTATATTATTAATATAATAATATATTACTAACATATATATTAATAGTAGTATATATAAGATCAATTATTGTTATATTAATCACTACATCGTGTAAAAATCAGCGATTTTTTTGATTCGTTATTTCGATGAGAACCATTTATTTAACAAATCAATAAATTTTAGCTGCTTTAGAAAATATTTTTGTAACAATTGGATATTTCTTACAATCGTCAACGGTATGGTTAAGAAGTAGTAACTCAACTGCGCAGTTTTGATGAGTTTATTAGCCTTTTAAGTACTGTAAAATATATCACGGGCTAATAAAAACCCGAAATATTGGGAATATTATCTGCGTGCAACATTTCTTTTGGTCTGATATGTAAAGCAGTATTTATAATTTATTCAACACAAAAAATTAAAGATTTTAATGAAATCTCCGTGATTTTATTTCCCTGCCTTCTAGCAGTACTGATTCTCAACGACTGATTTTTTATTTATCCTAAAAACCAGTAATACTCATTTAATTAAGTCACATGAAGACTGTATGGACTAAAAATATTTTCTAGTTCTATGTCTAAGTAAAAAATTAATACTAGCTACATTACCCTTCGTTTCTCTGGTCGTTATCTTTAGACATTACTCGTATTAAGAGAGAAGTTCCAAAAATTAAAAAAAAAAGTCACCAAGGCTATAAAACTTTGAATGCTTTAATATTTTTTACGGTCAGCTTTAAGTTTTTCTTTATTTGTTTACTTCTAATTTCTCTTCATGCATTTGAACAGTTTACTGATTATTTTTTTAATAGATGAGAACAATCTACGTCAAAAGTATTTTTTTTTTTTACTTCTTGAATTCCATTACTGGCATTAATATATTACCATTTAACCGAAAAAAAAAAAACATGATAGGACTGACTCGTAATTTTATTTTATAAGCTGATGACTATTTTTATTTTTGCTGCACAAGGCTACCCAGTTACATTGGTTTAATAGTCTTTTTGCTGTGTTTACAGATATCTGTATTAAAAGTAATTGAAAGAATATAGAATTAATGGTAGTGGCGGAGGGAAACAAGAATGTTACATTTTAGTATTTTATTAATGTTTTGTGTAGTATTATCATTGTGGTTGTTCTCATTGATAAATCTTTTATCAAATGAAGTTTATTTAATTTATTGCATAATTCTGCATATTCTTATATCATTTATTGTTATGAATTCTTGACCGCCAACTGTATTAATATAAATCTACCGAAAATACTCTTTCGTATATACAAACTGGGAAACCGTGCGTATTTTGATGTTAACTTTTAAAGTAGAGATCAATTTGTTTACTCTAAATCCACGATGTCGGCTTATTTTGTTGGATTTTTGTTTAAAGATTTATCGGATTCTGTGCTTTACAACTGTGTAGTGTTTTGTAGCTGAAAATAAAGTTTGTGTATGTGTTATTTTTTAATTAAAACATCGATCAGATTAAGTTAAATAGATCTTGTTTATAGCAAATCGTTAGTTAGTCCATTGTTACTATGATTGATGTTAACTTTCAACGTTCTATAATTGTTTATTAAATCGCTAATTTGGTAGTCATACAAAAAAGTACGCAGCTATTTCTGATTATTTCCTGTTAAATAGAATAACATTCCGTCTAGGTATTTCATTTAATGCTTTCATAATAGAATAATAACTGGAGAACTAATCAACTGCTCTCTTCTAAGTTTCAGTTTATTATAACGGTAATATTTAGAATTAAAGTGAACTATTTCTAAATTGATCATACGCGAGCTACTGTTATTTTATAAAGTAATCAGTGAGACGAAACAGACATTTATAACAACTTAGATTTTGATTTTAACTACTTAATAATTTTAACTACTTTTGATTTTATTCACGACAATTTTGAATAAGTACACTTAGTTTCTGCTTTTATTTGATGCTTTTTTATATGAAACTTTACTGTTGTTTTCTTTATTCATCTTATTATGTTTGAAGTATACGAACACTTGAATCTCTTAAATGAAACTTAGTCGGCCTAACTTTAATGCGAATTTCAAAAGCTGTAAATGATACCCATCCCCCATTGCGTTTCTCAGATTCTGTATTATTCCTTCTCTAATTGTATTTCTTGCCTCTTGTGAGACAAGAGATATAGTCATCATAGTAGACTCTAGTCTATTATGACGACTATGAGATGACTATATGAGTTCTGTTTACAGGAAATTTTTGTTAAATAAGATTACACTGTCAAATATGAATTACTTAGACGCTGGAAGGAGTAACGTAAGAAAATGGTGACGGATGAACAGTAATACAATATATATCGACTAAACTAAAGAAAATTAATATAAATTATGATTGCAATGCAAGTGGAGTAAAATTCGATAGTTGAAAAAAAAATTTGTGACAGTTCATTGACATTATTAAGTAAAATCACAAAAATATTATTAATCTCGAATCAAGAGGACAGACTTTTTGATTTATATTATTATTACACAATAGATTTCATCAAAATATTGAGTGACTTTAATGATGGTACTAAGTTTTTTACCTTATTACAACTAAATCCAGTACGTAATACTAGATCTTATCCTTGTTATTCGGATACCCTTTGTTATCCACGAGGTAGTTATTTACATAAAATTGGTGTTTACAAACTGATATTTTAAAAAAAATAATACATTTTGGATATGTTACAAAAAATATTTAGAGTGAAGCTAACCACAAAAATGCTGGGAAACTGGCTGAATAAATTCCTTTATTATATTTAAAAATTAGATTTTACATGCTGAAATGCTAAGAACCTTAACATCTAAATAAACAAGAAGACGTCTTCTAAGTGTTTCTAGTATAATTTTTATTTTTCACTAACCATAAAGACGAACATGCATTACATCTTAGACACACACGCAAACATATCTGTTTCTTCGTACATCGTACAGCTGTATGTCTAAATCTCTGACGTCTACATCACTGCAATGGAGTCAGGATAAACGGATGTACGCCCATTCTATGGAATCGACTCGTTATTTTTTCTGGACACTTCGGTTGTTGAAGGTCAAGATATGTGACACGGAGGGTGTAACTTCTCTGTTGCATCGTTCACATGCTACAACTCCTTGTTAATGAAGTTTCTCATCTATTTCCTCCTCTGCGCAGATAAGCAAGTCCCTGTGTACGACTACTACTCAAGGTGTTTAGCATTCCATTCGTGAAAGTTCAATATCCTGATTCCCATATTCTTTGCTTTCAGAAACCGTAACGATTGTTAATCGTTAACTGTTTCTAAAAACATCCAATATCAGTCTTTGTCTCCTTTACAGGCTCTCCTGCAGCTTCTGTGATGCCTCGAGCTACCACGAAAGGGCTAGTCTTTGAAAAATCCCCTTTCCTCTTGATCACGCAATATTCTGGAATCTGCTCGTAGGTTGAAACATAGTTCGATCCGTCTTTACTGCATCAATAAACTTGACATTCTTCCTTCGTTCGCTTGCGAAAACTAAGGCTCACCACGATAAGAGTCTTTATGTGGAAACTCTGCCATAGTATGTGTAGAAGTAGAAGTAGCAAGGTGCTGGCGGAAAGGCGGTTGTGCATTCCTCGAATCATTAATCCTGTCTGGGTTCCCCAGTCAGCCACTTCCCATAGATTTATCTCGGTCCTTGGAGTCAGGTACTGCCTAACCCACAGTACCGACATCTCAGAGCTCGCACGTAGCAGTAAGAGCTCTGATACCACTACCCCTGGAACATCCCGATCCAAGGGCCGAAGTTTTGTATAAACATATTCATAATCGTGTAGAAAATTCCATTTTAGTTATTAATTGAAAAAAAAAAAAAAATTTAACTATTATAATAATAATAAAATAATAATAACAACAATAATGTCCCAGTCAAAATCCAGGGCAGGCAACGACATGGTTCTTCGGTACTTTTTTACTTACGTCAGCTAACGGAACAATGGTATAGTTCAGGAGCTCCTGTGAAGAACAAGATTGGCAACCCTGAGCAGGTCGCAGTTGTGCTTCTCGGCTTTGCTCCTTTCAGCGGGATCGGAAGGGTTGACCGTGGTCCGTTTTTGCTGGTGTTGTGCGGAGTACGGACGGAGAGTGCTCATCTATCCTCCCAGGTGTGGAAGCCGGGTTGAGAGTGAGATTGAGATGTGAGCTTGCTCTGCCGAAATCTTGCGCTGTATAACGTTAGTCAGTCACTTCGGTCTTTGGCCAGTAACAATCTTCAGTCTTTGCTGGTCAGTAACACTCTAAGTCTATAGATTAATTACTTTTTATCAACTGTTTATTTTAAGAAAAATCTGCTTCATCATATTTTCCGTTCTATTCTAAGAATATGTGTCTAATTTAATACTGAAAATACCATTCATTATGGTTTAAATATATAAATATAATTTACAAATTGATTTCTCAGCATTAAAAGAAGTTCCTAAGTTTTCATAATTAAGGAATAAAATCTGTAACTATATCCTTTAGTGTTGATAGATACAGTTGAAAAAATGTTAGTTTGAAAAAAAAACCAAGAGAACCGAAGAAATTGTAAAGAGTTGTAATTGCTTCAATGTTTAATATAACACCAAAAATATGTAAAGTTGTAGAACGGTTATAGATAGACGTTTTACGTATGCAAGGAGGACCAACATGTATATATTATGTAGTTGATATGATGTAGTCGTTTAAATGAATAAGTACTATTTCTTGGTTAAACGTTTATTTATTGTCATAAATTGTAGTATATGCGTTAATAACGTTGAAGGTATAATAGTATAACATAGAATAATCTTGAGTAGTATAATTTTCTTGTATTGCAATTAAACTTATGAATAATGAAGTTGTATGATGACATAAACGACTTATGAATGTTTTACTTATGAGTATATGTTCCAACCGACTTGTAAAAATACTACGAGCTACTGACTTGTTTGAAATGCTACTTGCTACTGACCGAGCGTCTGGAATTGTAAGCCTTCTGCCGGTCTCTTTACTGTAACTGAATAAGACTCGAATCGAATATCAAAAAGGAGCCGAACATATCGATGTCTACCTTCAACATTCTCAACGCATAGAACGTAACATAAAAACCTAATATATCATATAATATTTGATACATACAAGAACGTATAACATAAGAACGTAATATACTATATAATATTTGATACATACAAGAACGTAACAGAAATTATTACGAATTTTTTTTCAGATAACACTAACGGCTACTCCTTTGTTTTAATAAAACACGGAGATTTAATTGGTATTGACTCTGCTACGAATTTAGGCTGAATGCATTTTCAAGATATCCCGTTGGGGAGGCGTCTGCACTCAGGCGATACAGGTTGGATATTCATACAAATATATTTATATCCATCCAAAGATATCTCGGTACAATAGCTTGGAAATACTACAAACTAAAGTTTTCAATAAGTTAAAACCAAACAAACTCCCCATTTTTAAATAAATCACGCGCGCGGACACACATACATAGAAATTTAGTACTCTTATATTAACAGCTATTTTTAAATAATGCATAATTTCTTTCATGGAGGAATAAAGATATAATAAAGTTATTTTATTATAAAAAATTCTTTCATAAACTACACTACTGGAAGTATTTTTTCAAAATTAGATTAATTTGTGACCGTGTGTTCGTATGATCATAAATGAAAGACGTATACTACAAAAGAATTGCTTAAACCTACTGTATCATTTCAAACTTCTTATTACGAACTGTTGGATTGACGTTTATAATAAATTGTGACAGGTTTAATTGACCGAGTAATAAAATTAGTAAATTTTTCTCATACCAATTCTGAGTTCCAATTTAAGAATTGATCCATTTAACAATAGTTTATTTTTAATTCTATTTTATATTATAAACATATTTTCATAAAAAATTGTAAGTTTTTTATTTTCAGATCTACGCTTCCTATGAGATAAAATAAGATGCTTCAGAACATTGTTTTTAAAATGAATACTCTTTTTTACGCTAATCTTGGGAAGGACTCTCTTATCTGAGATACAGTTACAATAGTGTTATAACTAATAAGAAATACTCAGAAGTTGAACCATTTTCCCAAAATTGTTGATAAAATTTACTTAATTAAGATTTCTCGACTGATGCCGTTCTCCTATGTGGTCATTCTAATGTCTCATAGCAATTTTGTAGTCGTAGAAAATCTTTTTTTAAACATAAAAAGAAGGGAATGAAATATTTCTTTTTCTGTTTTTACATCAATAAATTTTTCATTTTGTTTCGTAAGTATGAATAGAGCTTCTTTTCAGCCATATTACTGCAACTACTTTTACGTTATTATCTTGAATCGCTAGCTAAAATATTTAATTACAAGAAATATAACGGAATGAGAAGAAATGGTTATGAAATTTTTTAATTAAAAAGAAAAGATTAAAGAGTGATATTTTTATTATGTGATTTTAATTTTTATAACCGTATGTAGATAGCTATTTATCTATTTGTAGATTCAAAGAGATACCAACGTAATGAGAATATGTGCCCGTGGGGTAACTGTTTATTCACGGGAATTAAGGGATACATTAATGCATGTCTGGAATTTAGATTAAATACTTGTTACTAAAATGAATGGATCCTTATTTCAAGTAAGATACTGAATTTCACAGGTGTTCCACATATTTACAAATTTCCTTATTAATTGTCCACGAAATTAATAACATGTAACTTAATGAATACGTAAAAGAAGAGAAATCCAAAATGTAGACACATAAACATACTCGAAATTTAATGTATTGCATCTACATATATATATATATTTATGGGATTGTAAGGAAAAGTACCCAATTTTCATAAAGTCGATCTCATCTCACGAAATTTATTTTAACATTGTAAAAATTAAATTAGGTGTGTGGCGATCTGCAAAAACGTACAGCTATGTAATCATTTACTTTATTAAAATAACACAAATATTTAAAAAGAAAATCATTGAAATTAAAAAATAACTACAATAATTTTAGAATATTGTAATGAATTAGGTTTTAATAATATCAGGAAGATATAATCCAAAATAATCAAACATTAGAAATTCTAAAAAAAGAAACAAAAAAAAAACACAGATACTAATGTAACTAAGATGTGAAAAATTTTTGTCAGAAGCTTAACAAATAAAATAAATCGTTATTACTTGAAAAAGTACTAATTTTATAGAATCTATAAATTTCAGATTTAAAAAAAATTTATTTAATATGATAGAAAAACCCTCTTTTAACCATATGAAATCATGTGATTTCTCAGCGGTCTATTGCTTTATTTTACTGTATTTATTATAATGAAATCAATAGTCATTAATCACTCTCTCATTGACTCACATAAACTTAGTGGGATTTTTGGTACTTCGTTTCTCCCCTTCAAAAGTTTGCAAGTTTTGCACCTGTAAATAACTCAAAATACCAGAAAATATTAATATTAACAATACCAGGATGGAGGAATAACCCAATAACCTGAAATAACCATTTATATTACCACTTTTATTTTTATTTATTTATTTTATAAATATTATCTAATTAGACTTAACCTATGCTCGCTTCGCTCGCTAGCCTTGACTAATTAACAGTAATGTTTTGATTATTTAAGAAATAAATTCAGTAATTATTGCAATTATTTATTATTTAAATAATCAAAACATTACTGTTAATTAGTCGAGGTTAACGAACGAAGCAAGCGTAGCTTAAGTTTGGTTAAATTATATTCATATTTTATATAATTTTACATTTATATTTATTGTATTTGAATACTATATCGTGGATACCGGTGTTTTTTGGTGGTTGGGTTTCAAATAACCACACTTCTCAGAAATAGTCGATCTGAGTCTCTACAAGACTGCACTTCATTTACCTTCATACATATCCTCATTCATCCTCTGAAGTAATGTCTTACGATGGTTTCGGAGGCTAAACAGAAAGAAGAAAGATTATAATTATTATTTGTATCATAATTATAAACAATAATGCTTATATTTTTAATAAGTAAAATTTTTTAATATGGAGAATCTTTAAAATGACCGGTATAAAACATCATGTTAGTGTGATAACTGGTTATTGGGATATTTCTCCAATCTGGTTATTGAGGTTATTGATAATATCAATATTACCTACTATTTTGAGTTACTTCCCTACGAAAAACTTGCAAACCTTTGGGGAGGTGAGAAACGAAAAAGTGTCGGATTTTTTTAACGATGAAGCCTTCTTTTGTCTTTTTTTTAGTAACACGGTCCCATAGCAGCGCGATTACGTCAGTTTCGTATCACCGTTAAGCGAAGGAAAGGAAAATCGTTTCGTTGTTATAAATATTGTGAGAAATATTGTCCCTTCGTTATGGTTATTTTTTTAATTTTCATCAATCGGCTCGTCTTCGATAATGGAGATTTCATTAACCTCTTTTGTCATACAAGTAAACAAAACAACACACTACAGCTACTACACTGCATTTCACAGTTTAGCAGATACACCCCCAAAATATAGACTGATTTTTATGCGTATAGTAGATTTCAGAAACTAAAACGAATTTATTGTTATGTTTTACTCCCACACGCTGTAAATACGCAATACTATTGCGTATTTACTTACAACGAATAATCTTAAGCAATAGGCTATAATAAAATTCGTACGTGGAGTAAACGGCATCTCGGTTAATGTTTTTTTTTTAGTTTTACTGTACATCAGATTTTTTGTACCTGAGGCTAATTATTATTATTATTTAATTAATGATTTGTAGTATAGTGTAAAGGTGCCATGCCTGAGCGGGATTCTAACTCGCATCGCCGGATTAAAGGCCACTGCAGCCGGTCTTCTCAATTAAGAAAGACCTCGGTTAAAAAAAGCTCGGTTAAATGAGGCTCTACTGTACACGCACACACACACGCGCGCGCGCTCACATACACACACACACACTAGGGGGGGTAATTTATAATTAAATAAACCTTATAGATAAATTAATTGTATGTACATTTTAATATTTACATTATTTCCAATAATCTCTTTCTTTCATTATGTATTTATCCCATCTTGCTGCGGGCTTTAGTATTCCATCAGCAAAGATTTTTTTGAACTGACGTTGGAACTATTTTGCGCGGTCATTTTTCTCTTCTTCATTGTCTTGAGAATGTCTTCCACGCTCAAGCAGATCAGAGAAATGTAGTTGGATGGTTCCCAAATCAGGGCTGTACGCTAGATGTTTTAAAACTTTCCAATCAAATTTGGTGTTCGTATACAGTGTTAATTTGGAGAAATGATGTATTGAAGAATCGCTCTTTCTCTCAATAGTTGAATTCGTTTAACGCTAATAGCCATTTAAAATCTATATTAAGCAACTCCGAATAATTGGCATTGTTGATGTAAGTTGACTTTCAAAATAATACTAAAGAGCACCTTTCATACCCCAAAATATGGTAAGAATTATTTTACGTACAATGATTACTTTTTGAATTTTTTTGTCACTGGAGATTGTTATGTTCTATGCATTGAGAACTGAGAACGTTGAAGGTTAGACACCGACATGGTCGGTTCGTTCTTGCTATCCGATTACGATTCGTATTCGGTGGCAATAGAGACACCGGGTGTAGGCAGTACTAGACCAGATGTCAGGACTGTACCTGTAGTATTTCAAACATGTTAGTTGCAACATACAATGTATCACTCATAAGTATAATTATTCATAACTCTTTTATGTTATTACGCAAGTTTCTTATTCATAAGTGTTAATTTCAATATATTCAAGAAAATTATACTTTTAAAGTTTATACTATGTTATACTATTATGCCTTCAACGTTATCAACGCATATACTATAGTTTAAAACAATAAATAAAAGTTTAACCAAGAGCTGGTCTTTATTCATTTAAAAACGACTACACCACATCAGCTATTATACATTATATATACATATTGGTCCTCCGTACATTCATATAACATCTATCTACAAATTTCTACAAACTTTACATATATATTAATCCTCACGGCCGGATTGAAGCAACTAAATCTCTTTACAGAAATCCAGAATGTTTCCACTCTTTACTCTGCTCTTTCAACTCTGGTTTGTAATAGTGTGTCCACGTCTCACAAGTGATCTTCCAAACTATTTGATCAAGAAGAAATGTCTCACCCTTGCGATCAAATCGAAATTTCAATTGTGTATAGATCTGTAATTTTGTTTTTTTTTATGTTTCAGGTAGGATTTTTGTTATCCAAAGAGCATATTTTTTAACAACTTGCAAATCATCTGGTTAATCTTGTAAAATGTACCTACACTAAAGTTGTATTTTTCCACAATAATTCGATGATTGTTAAGAATCATTTGTTCAATTTTCTTTATTTTTCAAAATTTTAGTTGATACTTCCATTGGTCATCCGGAATTTACTTCATCAACAACACTGTTTAGACCGCTTTAAAATTAATCTACCATTACGTAAAAACTTGCCTCGCTATGAAATTCATATTGTATTAAATATTCATTCGGTAAAAAATATTGATAACAAAAAACGACAAAATGAGCCATCATAACAAAAATGAGCCGTCCATACTTAAACGGGAATTAAAAAACGGATATAACTGATATTATAAACCGCACAATCGATCAGATACACTTTTACTCTGTTCATATTAAGGGTTTGCTATTTTTTATAATATGTATAACGAGCAACAATACTGTCAGTATTGTTGCTCGGATCAACTCTGATCTTAATGTTGTCTTTTTCAGCTCTGATTAGTGTTAATTATCAGAGCTGACAAAGACACCAGAATTTTTTGAACTGACGTTGCAACTACTTTGCACGGTCATGTTTCTCTTCTTCATTGTCTTGAGAATGTCTTCTACGCTCAAGCAGACCAGAGAAATGGTCAATGAAAATGGACAAAGATACCTTAGTCGCTCTACGGTCAACAAAGCGACCGATAGAATACGATAGATAGAATGAAGTAGTCATTTTTTAACCTTTTTCAGTTGTGAAATAATGACTCCTGATAATGTAATTTGGCCCATAATATCATCATCTTATGCTCTAAATAACAATAATACGTGAATAATGGTATTTTTTATGGTAGAAAAATTGCTGTATTAAATGACTGCTAGTAAATCAAACTTATCTGAATTAAAAACGAAAAAAATTACAGTATTAGATGTAAGATGTCAGTGCACCACATGAATGTTAGGTACGGTTGTGGTAGCTACAACCGTAGTTAACTCATCACACATTTTTTTTCATTATATGTATTTGAACACAAAACGATTCATAAAACTTATAAAAATCATACATTTTGACCAATAAAAGAAATTACTGAATTGAATAATGTGTGGCTCCACCAGTGTTTTTATTTATAAAGATAGAAAAAAAAATAAAAATACGACGTTGTCAGAACCCTGCTTGAAGTTTGTCGATTCGATATTATTACATTCATGAATTTTAGTTAGCAGGGGTTGAACTTAATAGGGAAATACATCATGTAGTAATTAATAATTATTCGAATATAATGTCTAATTTCTCCACATCGCAATAAAGTACGCAAACTAATGCTACATTTTCAGTTGAATTTGTAGCGAGCAGGATATCATAAGTGGTTATTCAACTTTACATTACACATAACACATATGCTATTAGCATCTGCCAATCACGTCTGTTTCTTTCATTAATTAAAATCAAACGTTGTGGTTTAGCCATCTGTTTGTTTATTATAGAAAGTATTTTATAAATATAACAATTCTAACTTAAAGATACATCTGTGAGAAAAAATTACAATAATTACATTCAGCCAAAATTACTGTTGCAGACATGCGACTTGGAATAGTTATTTTACAGTATAATTTGTTTCTCTGCACTTATACCGTACTAGAAAGCGCAATAAGCTATTTCCCGCATATAGAAAAATATTTATAAATGAGAATGATGCTGAATATGGATGATATTCCTTTTATTATAAAAAAAATTCTTTTTTTTCTAAAATTGTTCTATACATTTTTACAAAACTTTAAACTCAAGAAGAGCGCTAAAGAAAATACAACAACAAAACTTTGGATGAAATTCAGAAATTATTTGTTCAAATTTCATTACAACATACAAACGGCGAAAGAAGATAATATTTATCTTTAAACGTTTGCGTTGAACATTGAGAAATAAAATAATTAATGGTAAAATTTAATATTTTTGGCGATTAAGCTATTCTACGAAAAAAATTACAAATTATCAAGCACCCAAAAATAGTGTTTATTTTATAGTAGAATTTCAATAACAAAAAAATCATGTTAAATGCTACTTTTTAGATTAAATTTCAAATAAATATATCTGGAAAGGAAAAAAAATATTCCAAGCCTTGACAGACAAGAAAAATAAGGGTAATTGTATTGAGACTAATAGTTTAATTTGTAAGGTATTAAATTTTAAGAAGGATCAAGAGAAGTAAAAAATTAATTTAAAAAAACCATTATATTACTGTTTTGTAATGTATTCTCATTCTATTTATTGTGCGTAACAAGGAACTGATAATGATTTTTTCGTATTCTTAAATTATGATCGTGATCATGTTTTAATTTTATTAACCATAACTGTGTTCAAGCCACAGCTTACGAATTCAATTAACAAAAGCAAAACGTATGATAGATAGTACTTATTAAGAATTCATTCTTAAATTTCGTACATGCTTGTAAAATATAATGCATGGATACATATGTGTTTGTATAACCGGAGTGGTTGTCCGCTACCTTTTTTTTTTTTTTTTTTTTTTTTTTTTTTTTTTACCTCCGGCACCCCCACCAAATATTTTTCCATAGGGGTGAAGTGGAGGAATTGTTGGGGGGTGGGAAAAAGGCATTG
>JAAAKQ030145416.1:0-13112 GCA_010016005.3 Zanna intricata
TAGTAATAGTTAATTTCTTTTCATGTTCTAGTAAAACTAACCTTGTTTTTAATTATTTATGTAATTTTAACTCTGCTGATTAATATCTTCTCTTTTTAACTGCTACTATCACAATTAATTTGTCATAGTTGTTTATTTTCTATATTAACCTAATTGTAATTTGTCTTATAGTTGCATTTGTTTTATGGATATAGTAGCTAGATTTATATTACATAATATTTTGATGTTTAAGTTGTTTTTCCTTAAGTTTTAAGAAATCTGTGATTATTTTTGTATTTAAGTATTATTTGTCAGATTAGTCGGTTCAGTTGTAAGTTTTCTGTGTTTTGGAATTGTTTTACCTTTGTTCTCATTCAATTGCACTTAGTTTGTTAATAATTTTTTTTGTATTTTTACATCTCATTATTAAGAAATATTTTGATTTAGTGCATTCTGTTTTATTTATAGTCATATTGTAGATATGGTGTAATTAGTCGGTGACCAATGTATATGTATACATTGGTGGAAAATATCATCAGGGTATTAAAAAAAAGGTGTAATCTATTGTTGTAGTCAGTATATTACAAATTATGTAATCTTACAGTCATCTTTTTTCAAATAATTTACTCCATAATTTTGTATTTAGACTATAAGACAGTAGGGATATTTTAACAGCTAAAATGCAAGGTAGTGATTTGGTATGTACTATACTGACTACCTTAACTCTCTTATCAGGGAAAATGAGTTTCCATTACTGCTGAAATGTAATTCCTTAGTATGTTGATGTTATTGTAACGTAAAAATAGAATTAGTCTTGTCAGTAGTTTGTGTAGTTTTATAGTCTAAATAATTGTTTGTATTGTTTGATCCATTCTGCATGTTAGTTATCATTTAAAAAATACAGAACTGATTATATCTCAAAAATTATTTAAAATTTTTTTTAATAAATGAATAATAGTAAAATTATGGTTTTTCTGTCAGTCTTAAGTCTGATACTTGTAATAAGTATCTAGCAGTATATGTCTGTAAGTCTGTATCTGTACAAAATTTAGTCTTGTAGGTTATCAATTTTGTTGGTTAAATCGTTTTGTCATGTAGTCATGTGTTAATCATTCCTTAATAGTCTTTTTTTTTAATAGTCATTCTTTTATAGTCTTTCAAGTAACATAAAATAGCATTTTCCTTAAAATTGATGGTATGTATATTTTTGATAATAAATGTTTGTTTGGTATTTTAAAAAAGATAAAACATTTTATTTGGTTTACTGTGTAATATTTTTTAATCATGTTTTTTCTGTCTTGCCTTAAATTTGATGAATTATTAACATATAATTTCAGTTGTTTGTCACCATGAAATTTACTTTTTTCAATAATCATAATAAGTAAAAATTATTTAAAATGGTTTTATATTGATCTTGATTATATTTCTCGTACCATTTTATGTGTTTCTAATATTAATTGTTATTAGATAATTTAGTTTAGTATAGATAATTTTTTTCATTAAAAACAATACTACGTAGTACTATTTTTAATGATCTTACAGTATTTTATTATTATAATAAATCATTATAATGGTGGTTTATTTACTTTAAATTTACTTCAATATTTGTTTGTCTTATTACATTTTCATGTTTTTGATTTTGAAAATCATGTTATTTTCATATATTAAATTATAGTCAGTCAAACATTTTCGTTAAAGTATTCAACGTTAATTGACTATTCACATCGCAAACATAAGTTTGCATTGTGAATAAACTGTAAAAAATGTCATTGAAATCAGTATAATATTAGCTTAAGTCTTCATAAATTTATTCTATAAAATATGAGTTTTCTCTCAGTTTTTGTCTGTTTGTTTTTTATATTGTTATATTTATTAAATTTATACATTCTAATACTTTATTTTCTTCTTTGTTTGGTGTACACAAAATAATGTAAACATAAGTTTTTCTATCTACTGAATCTATCTGTTTTAATACAAATCGTTTTACATGGTAATTTTATATGTAAGGTAACGTTAGTTTGTGTTTGATAAATGTACATTAGTAGTCAACGTAACTGTCAATGTCTGATTCAGTTTGTTGTTATGAAAGTCAGTTACATAAATTTAATGTACTTGTTTAGTTTGTTTTGGTTGTCATGCACCAAAACGATGGACCAAAATGTTGTTTATTTAGTCTTTCATTAATAGTGTTTAGTAAAGTTCTAAATCACAAAATATAATTAATTTTGTTAAAACATAATGTCAGTTAATTAAGTCTGTAATCGTTATTTCTCTGGCAATCAGTTAGTGTAATGTAAATAAGTATAATTATAACCACCATTTTTAAAACAATTTTTTTTTTTTTAATTTTATGACTGACAATGTTATAAGGACACTTTGAGTAAGTCAGTCTTTGAAATATTTGTTAAGTAGAAAATATGAGCATCCGTCCATCTTCATTGAATGTTGTGTTGTTTACCACTATCAAATATTAAAATATTATATTTGTCATCAGTCATTTGAATTAAATGAGTTTATTCAGTTTATTAAACTGTCAGTAAAAGAACTATAAGAGTAAATTTTAATGTATTCATTAGTTATTTGTTTGTTTAATAATAAAAAAGTATCAATTTTTACTTGTACTTAATAAATTAAAGATGTATAAATTAATTATATGTCGTTGATGGTTATGGTTCTTAGTAAAAGCGTTATTTGTAGTCTACTTTTAAGTATTAATCATTTTGTTTATCTTTTTTTTGTAATTATTGTTCATTAATTGTAGTTGAAATAGTAATAAAAATATTTTACAATAATCATTTAAAGATATATTTACTGGCTGGATGGTTTAAATTTTTTCTTGCAGAATTAACTGTTAGCATGCCAAAATTAGGAAAGTTATTTAATTCGTTTGTTTTTGTCTAACATTTTTGTATTTCTTGTTTCATTACCATATCGTCTGTTACTTCTGTTATAATATTGTAAGATTGTATTGTCAGTATTGTAAATATATCATTAGTAATAGTTATATTTCTCTTAGTATTGTATTATGTATTGTTAATCATGTAGTAGTTTGGAAGTAATTCATAATTTTATTCTAGCGACATAATAAATAACAAAATTTTGTAAATTATTACAAATTTATTATCTATTTTTATACGGTTACATATAATTTGTAAGTATATTTGTATAAATGAATTGTATTCAGAATCAAATTTAAGTGAGATGTGTTCATCATTAAATTTTTTCTTTTGGTAATTTAAAATATATTTTCTTTAGTTAGTTGTTTTGTAAGTCAGTTATATAGTTACTTAAGTCATATAGTTATTATGAGGTTTAGTTTATTCATTGAAATTTTTGTATGACGGTTCCATTGTCAGTCAGTTCTTAGTAGTTTTGTTTTGTATGTTATATTTTTAGTTAAGGTTAAATATATTCAAATGAGTGGTTTTTAACTGTATTTGTGAAATGTACTATGGTCAGTTTTATTGCATTGCCCTGAGTATGGGTTATGTTACTTTTAGTTTCTATATGGTGAAGCTTGTTATCTCATTGTATCTAGGTGATCATGACTATTTATTTGTGTTTAGTGACTTTTTAGCCATTTACTGCACCTTAAAAATATAGTAATCTTAATAAAGCGTATTTTTATTTCTATCAAAGTAATGATATCTTGTTTGTCCATTAATAATTTAAATCTACTTCATTATATAGATGTGCATGTATTCTTTATTGTTAGTTTGTGCATTTATGTAATATTTTTTTTGTGAATTCTGTATTAGCATATGATTTTAACATTTATGTAGCGAAATATCTGTCTGTGTGTTTGATTAATTCTGTCATTATCAATATTTTTGTTTTACAATATAGGTGATTTCTAGATTGTTTTAGATTCTGGACTGTTTTGTCATTTCTATTTATCTACAAGAAATGTTGGTGGCATGTAATGATAATTAAAACACATGCCATTATAAAAATTAAGATGTTATCATGTTGAATTGTCATAAATGTACTTCCTTAGTTTTACTTCTTGTATGTTTTTGTTAGTATTTTATCATAATTACATTTCTGACATTTTGGTCATATCATCGTAATTAATTATTCATATTCATAATATTATAAATATTACTTTTTTTGTTTTTGTTAGCATTTTTAAGTTTAAATTACAGTTCGTTTCTACTGTCAACATTTGGTACTGTTCTGTATAGTTAGTTTTGTTTGTTTAGTTTTTTTTGTTGTTGTTTAGTCTTGTTTGTTTGTTAGTAGTTTGTTTAGTTAGAGTAGTTCATTCTCTGTTAATGTTTTTTTCAGGTTTTGTCAGGCTATATAAACATTTATTCTCTATATTTTAATCTTGTTAGTTTGGTTTATCGTAATATTTTTAGAGTAGCTTGTCAGTTGTTTTCCATCAATGTTTTTCTTCATGTTTCTGTAAGATAAATCTGTTTCAGTCATGAGTTAATAAGAAAATCTTATCATGTCTTTGTATTTGTTATTAATAATATAACTATTTCAGATATAGTTCATTGTTTTGTTGTGTCTGAATAGAACGTATTAGAGTTTGTTAGGGATTTCATTATGAAACTGAAAATATCTGGTTACTTCCTGGTAATCTACAAATGGGTAGAGGGAAGTTATGTAATGTATAAATTAAGTTTTGTCTGTCTAATGCCTTAGTTATTAATTAGTAATTTATAATTCTGTATGCAATGGAAACTTATCATTTATTAAAATAAGATGAAAACAAGAATTGATTTGAGGAGGCAACTGAATAACAGCTCTGAAAAGATTTTTTAGAAACATAGTTCTACACATCTTAAATGTTAATTCTTTTTTACATATACAAATATATTTTTACAGTATTACATTTTGACTGTTCACCAATGAACATACTTTTATATTCTCCGATATTTTTGTTCATAATGAGTTTTTGTTTATGTAGTTGCTGGTCTATTTTTGAATTATGTTAAATTGGTTTTGAGAAGTCGATAATGTCCTTTTTTATTTAGTTCGTTTAGTTACTTCATAATTACTTGTTTAATATCATGCTTAAGTATTATTGGCTTGATTTTATCTAATAAATATTACGTCATTAAGTCATTCACTTTATCATTAACTGTCTGTTTAGTTTATTATCTGATTTAATCATTGTATTTATGAAAAGGCAGTTTGTTTAGGCTATCAGTAACTTGACTTTTTTTGTATTTTAAAACAGTTTGTGTAAGTTATAATAAAGATTGTTTATTTGTCAGTTGTCAGTTCATTATATTTTATTTATTTTTACTTTTTTTAAGCTGTGTTATTACGCCAGTGAATAAATATACCATTATTACAACATATATTTTACAATGATTTATTTGCTTGTAAAGTATTTTCTGTAATGTCAATTGTTTCATTAATTTATTTGTAATTATTAATTAAATAAATTAATTTTATTAATTAATATTGTTAAAATATGTTAGTAAGTTTGTACCTCATTTTTTGTTTTTTTCAGGTTTTACTTTTGTGTTTTTTCTATTGCACTTTAATTTTGTCAGATGTGTATATTTTTGTAATCTGTCAGTCAGTCGGTTAAGGTATTTTTATGTCAGTAATGTATTTTACAATTATCATTTTATGTAAGTCATACGTGTCATATAAGTAACTTCATTTTTATCATTCTATTTATTTTTAGTCTGTTAGTTAAGCACGTTTACATTGTTATTATTGACTGGTAATTATCTTTTGTTATATTTGTTTTGTAAAACACTTCTGATTTATTATTTTTTTTGTTGCTATTTTTCAAAAATTTATACAATTATTCATTATCTATTTTTTCAATCAGTCTTTATTTTAAATTTTTTATTATTTGTCATTCTAATATCTGTTTGTAATACTATAATACTATTTTTTTTGTGGTAAAAATAATTCAGTATTATTTTTATTTTTAATTATTGAAAAAAAAGAAGATATTTACTTTTAGTGTGTATTTTTACAACATTATATAAAAAAATTTGTTAATTCTATTTCAAGTTAAGTCATCGTCATATTTTTTTTTGTACATAAATAAGGGCAGGTATAACCCCAAATTACAGTTATTGTTAATGATAAGAATGAAGTTTTATAGTGCATAAAAGGGGAGCCTGATTAAAAAAAAAGATTAAGACCTGCCTCAGAACCTTGTGAATGAAAAGCATAGATGTAATTTTATTCTGTCTCCCCCCAACCCAAGATTGGTAGTCAGTCAGTTTATGTTATTACGTTGTCAGTCAGTTCATCTTTGTATATATGAACAGTAACAAACACATTCATTTTATCTTTAAAATATATATTTTTTTATTTGTGTACTTAGAAACAAATGTATTAAGAAAATGTTTTGTGTTTTTTTTTATTGTTGTATTACAAATGGTAATTTATTTTCTGTCAGTCATGTCTCATAAACAGTATTTTAGTCAAGTTCTGTCAAGTGTTAAGTTTAAAAAACTTCTGATCACAGTTTTTTGAGAGTGTGATAGTAGTGCTATAAAGTTTTGTTGAGCAAAGTGAATGTAATAGAACTCTGTGTTATTATCAGTTTTTTTTTGTGTATATAAGGTTATATGTATAGTCCACTTTGTTGTATTGTATAATATTCAGTTACTTGCAACTGCGTAAGTTAAAGATTGTATTTTCATTTTTTTATTGTTTCTTATTGATTATTAAGTATTGCATTTTAAATTTACAGTAAGCAATTGTGTTTATTAAAGAGGATATTTTTCATAATTTCTTCTTTAGTTATTTACATTCTGAATATATCAGCCAATGAATTTTCAATGGCTGATTTGTAATCTGAACTTACTTTTTTCTGTTGTAAGGACAATTTTTATGTAATTTGAAACTAAATAAAGTTGTTTATAAGTTTTAAGAGTCATGTTCCATCATAGAATTCAACTAATTAAATTGTTATTCTTCAATTTATTTTTTAAAGTAGCTTGTTTTTGTAAGTTGGTACGTCTGTTACGTCTGTACTGGTTATTCATTATAATCTTAATTTTTTTAGTAAAATTTATTTAACGTAGTTTTTAAGTCAGTTACTTGTTGTAATTCATACAGTATTTTGTAATTTGTGAAAATTATTAATGCTAGTGAAATTAGCTTCTTTTTTTTTTTCTTTTTTTTTTTTTTTTGTTTAAAATTGATTTTATACTTCAGTCATGTCAACTGTCATCAATTTTGTTATACAAATATATAAAAAAAACACAAATTAAATTATTAATAAAAAAATATTATACTTATGAACTAAATAATTATTAACTAAAAATAGAAATATTAAAAAAATAAATAAATAAACTTATTCATAATATTAACATTATTAAATTATTATATAAATTAACATGTGAAAAAATACCTGAGTGTAGTCTCTTATTAAATTATTTATAATATTTTTTTTTAATATTCATATTTACATAAAATGTCTGTAAAATACTGTGTGATTTTGAAACAGATACACAAATTTTATCACACAAATCTTTATATAAGTTAAGTTTGTATAATAAATATTGTTTTGTGAAGTTATGTTTCATCAGATTCAAATTTCCTTTTAGATGTTATATTGTTTTCAATCTAATTTTTTGTCATTAGTCAAGATCATCATTAGTCAATTAGTCAAAATCATATTATTTAAAATTTATAGTAATGCATAAACAGAAAGATGTTAAGATTGGTTTAGCGTCTACAAATAAATGTCATTTTATTTTAATAAACCTATATGATTGGTCATACTTGTTCCTGACAAAATTCCTGACCAGTAAGTAATTTTATTACTAATCAATGACATTGTTTCATTAATTCTATCAGTATTCATCATATCTTGACCCTATTGCCAGATGTTTCAAGTATTAGAGATTGCTATTCTTTACTTGAAAAAAATACTGACATCTAATAAGAATTATTAAAACAATTTTTAGTTTACATGGTAGGTCCTTGTTTATTATTTTTTTATGTGTTATAGTAACCATTTTCTTGTTAACATTTCTTGGACTTGGTAATTCTTTCATTTAAGTTAGTCTTGTCACAAGTAAAATATTAAAATTATGCCACTCTGTCTCTCATATAAGTTGTTTAAAATATTTTTTTATTCTCTTTTTTTCTGTTTAACCTCCGGAACTACCGTAAGGTATTACTTAAGAGGATGATATGTATGAACGTGAATGAAGTATAGTCTTGTACAATCTCAGGTCGACCACTCCTGAGAAGTGTGGTTAATTGAAATCTAACCACCAAAGAACAACGTTATCCATGATTTAGTATTCAAGTCAGTATAAAAGTAACTAACTTTACTAGGATATGAATCTTAGACTTGACTTTGAAATCACCTGATTTGCAATGTTACATTAACCACTAGACCAGTCTGATCGGCTAAAATATCTTATATTCAATGGAACAGTGATGTGATGTCACACTAGATTGTATTGTACAGTTTTTTTTATAAGATTATATTCGCTTACTATAACTATATGATCAGAATTTTAGTTGATCTTATTTTTCCAGGACTGATCATTTCTAAAGCACTACTGTTAATTAAACTTCGCTGAGTAAAACACAATAAAGTTATTAAAGTATAGTGAAAATAATTACTTGCTTAAATGCATCTCAACTGATATTTTGCCATATTATAGAACATTCATCGATTGATTAGCATTGATGATAATTTGCTATTCAATCGGTAAATTTTTTTTTCAGAGTCGTTTGTAGTTGTGTTTTTTTACTGAGCAGATTATTTATTGGTTTTGTTATTTTAGCTTAGAGATAATATTATCAATTGTCTGCTGTGGTCTGTGAGATCAATATTTGTAAATAGTGACCAAGTCTAATAGTTATTTTTTAATATTATTGATGACACAATATAATATAGAATTGGTATAGATGTTTGTCCATTTTTCTATTGAACTGTCTCACCTTTTATATAATAACACTTAAAATATTTATCATATTATTATAAAATCTGTTTCATGGAGTTATCTCTATTTCTTAGTTGTGTGTAAAGGTAAAACTGAATTTACCAGTTTTCATTATAAAAAGTCTGTGTTTTTAAAATATTTTTCTTCCTATGTGATAGAATATTTTTACATATCATTGCCTGGTAGGTACAAGTACATTATTTTATGTATGTGGCAATGTGCTTAACTAAAATATTCCTGGTTAAGGTGCTTCACAACTTGTTTTTTTTTTTACACTAATTATATTATTTAAATATCTTCCACTGAAAGCATATAATTAATTTTCTTTAATTTAAATATTCATCTTTTGCTTTATTCAAATTTATTTTATGTTATATTCATTTTTTGTAGCCTGTATAGCATTAGGATATAAGATCATAGATTCATAATTTTTTATTAATAAATAATTGGTTTATTCTAACTGATATAAGTTTTGAGAAAACCTTTTTTCAATATTTGTTCTTCTTCTTCTCCTCCTGCTATTTTTTATATACACTTTGGATGTGGATTAATGATTAATGGATTAATGAATGTTTTCTTTTGTTTGGCTGGAAGAGTTCAATTCAGCTACTTGATCATTATATTTTGATTCTTTTGTATACTTCATTTATATTACCTAACTGCTTCTGTATTGTCTACCTCTTGATTCTGTACTTTTTATTTCAATCTGAAACATCACGTTTGATACTCAATATTCTTTCGTTCTTTGTAAATAGTCAGACCACTTTAATCAAGATGTTTCTATCTTTTCATTAATATCTCAGTTCTAACTTTCCAGTGTAACTGAATTTAATGGTACGTTGTTCTCATTATCTATTTCTTTCTTTATATAACTATTCATTTATATCAGTTACTTTTCTTGCTGTATTATTCCAGCTCTGTAAAGAGAAGTATAGGCTTCATAGGTAGGTTATATATAATTATATATATAATAATATATGATATGATAAAATATATATATATATGGTATTTCACATCCAACATTTATCTATTAATTATTATATTTGTCTCTTGTTATCACAGTTAAAATAGTTTCACAATTAGGTGAATAGATCATTTATATTACATTGATACTTCATTATTCTTACAATATTTCAGAATAGAAGCTTTCTATATTTGTAATTTGTAATGAAGTCCAAAAATTATTTTAATTTATATGTTAGTTATTTTTGTCTCTATCAAGAGAACATTGAGTCCATCCCTGTTTTTCATAATTATGAATCTTATAACAACATACATTGAAAAGGAAGCTCCAGCAGCATTTTTGTTTAGTGTTGGTGGGGGGGGGGACCAGAAAAGTGATACAGTAAGATAATCTTTGTTGGGATTTTTGAATACTGTTTTTAAAAGATGTTAGGAGTTTTACCTGATAAACTGAAATAAAATTGTATTCATTGGATGTAATCAGAAATAGACTGGGTTCTGAAAGAATCTAGGGATACAGATGTCCTTAGATCTTGGGATACAGAAACCTTTAGATTTTTATTTTTAAGAATAAGAAGTTTGGGATGTTGGACTATATATAAAGAAGATGGAACAACTATAATTAAAAAGAATAAAGATTAAAGCAATGGGTCTTGAGGAAGACAGCAGACTTCTCCAATCTATAATTGATAAATTATCCTTTCTCAATATTAGTCCATCATTTTTCTTAGTCTTCATCATCCCTTTTTTTCTATTACTGATGCTAATGAAAAATTATTTCTTGGAGTAAATATTATTTTTTTCTTCAGTAGCATTACAACATTAAACCAAGTCTTTCATATTGTAGAAACTATTTACTTGTTGGTTTTTTAAAAATCTCAATTTATGGAAGTATAGCAGGAAGAAGGTATGCCAATATTCCGGGATTTTCTTTTTGATGAAGTTGTTCATTTAATTTTCTTAACTCATGTAATAATGAGCATAGTAATAAATAGGACATTATCAGTAAGAGTAATAACATTTTTTTTTTTTTATTGTTATTTGTATGATTAATTATGTAAATTTTATTATCAAGTATTTATTTTGTAATATAAATTAAAATAATAATAATGTTAGGTTTTTAGGTAAGGTTAATTTTTTATAATTGTTTATATATT
Organism: Zanna intricata; assembly: GCA_010016005.3. Classification (NCBI taxonomy): domain Eukaryota; kingdom Metazoa; phylum Arthropoda; class Insecta; order Hemiptera; family Fulgoridae; genus Zanna; species Zanna intricata. Next base: position 10,994 of record JAAAKQ030145416.1, read on the forward strand.
TATGATGTGTGTACTTATTGATAATAATAATAATAATTAAAAGAATATTATAAAAAACTTTATATAATTTTTAAAATTTTATTTTACTTGATATTATGTTTCTGTATTATATTAAATAGGTATTCTGCTAAGAAATTTGATGAAATTTCTTACTTTGCAAAATTATTTTGTATAATTTAAAATTATTGTAATTATATTTTTGATGTAAACAGAAAATTGGATGATTTAATCCGATTTTCATTTGTAATAAAAATCTTTTATTAGTTTTCAGTTGTATTTTTGATTCTTCATCAAATTTAAGTATACACATCTTAATTTTTATTTATTTTGACAATTTGTATAAATGCAAAGCGAATCAAAACATTAGTTTTTTTTAAAATTATTTTATAAAAAATGTTGAAATTTAAAAAAATAAGATAAGCCAGTTGTTTTATTTAAAAATATGATTGAATTCTATAAAATGATTTAAAAAAAAATATATTTATTCAATGATCAGCCACGGTTAATTTTATTTACTAAATTAGAAAGACACTAAGCAGTTTTTTGATTGCTCAACAAGATGTAATTTTTAAAACTATTGATTAAAATATATTAATAAAAAAAAAAGATCTTGATATAATAATAATAATATGAAATCAATTTAAATTCAGTTGTTATTAAGGTTTTAATTTTTTTGACTGATATCAAATCTCTTATTTTACTAAAAATGCCAAATATTTTTTTATTAATTTAACACAAAATAATCTTATTCATAAATCACTATTTATTCTGATCAGTAGAATAATCGACTGGTTATTTATTAATATTACTTTATTAAGTTTTTTATCTTATTGAAGATTCTGTTGTTTCAATTTTAATAATGTTTATGCATTACTATATTAATCATTATTTATAATATTATTAATTATATGCAGATATTATTGTATGTTAGTTGTATAATATTTAATGCTCTGTGTTATTATGAAAATGAAAAGACATAGCTGGAGACTTTTTTTTAATTGAATCTTGTTTTTCTTTAACTTTCATAGAGCTTCTGAAATAATAATAAAAATAAATATTTATAATAACATTACTCTATCATCATTATTTGTCGTCATTCGGTGGGGTTTTATGAAGGAATCGGGTTTTTAAAAATCACAGCCAAATAAAATTCCTACTTTAAAGTAAAATATCCCATTTTTAAATATTATTAAATAAATAAATTAGTAATTAATAAAAACAATCTATTTAATAAATTAGGATGTTTTTTTTTGTGTAACAAGGTAAGTAAATTGTTTATCATAAATAAATAAATAAATAGTTATGTATACTTAAATATTTATATTATTTAAAATAATAATAATAATAATAGTGCAAACTTAATAATAAATAAATATATTCAAAAATAAATAAATAAACTATACAATAAATTAATTACAGTTTAAATAAATTATGTCCATATTTTTGCCCATTCGACTTTAGTTTAGAAAATAAAACAAAATTATTATTTCTTTGTTTTATGTAGGGCTTTTATATATGTAACATGAGAGTTTTTCTTCTGTTATTATTAACAAAGCATCACTGTTTATTTTTGTTGTACTAATTAGGGTTTAATTATAAAAAGTTAAATTTTTAACACTTTTATACCCATATTGAAGTGATGAATTAGTCGAATTTGTTGTATTTTTTCTTCCTTTTCTTCTTCTTCGTACGATGTTTATTTTTTACAGTAAGCCCCTGCAAAAAATAAAAAAAAATAAATTAAATTTTTTTTCATAAAATATTATAAGTTTATTACATTCAAAACTGATTAATAGTTGATTATTATTAAAATGTTTTTAACTTAAAAAAAAAAAAAAATGGAAAGTTCTTTCAATATAATCATGTATTATTATTAATTTTTTAAAATACACTGGTACATACAGTTCTTAATTCTCGACTAGATTAATTTTATTGAGTTTTGTCTTTCAATTTTGTCAGTTAATCAATATTAAACTATTAACAAATATAAAAAATTTTCTCTGATGATCTTGTTGTAAGGTTTTTCCGGGTAAATTAAGAGGAAGTTTGTAAAAGAAAAATTACCTAGTCTATATAAATCAGAAGATCTTTGTAATTATCATTGATTATATTGGACTTT
>JAAAKQ030145460.1:0-13111 GCA_010016005.3 Zanna intricata
AAAAAAAAAAATGCCTTCAATATAGTGAATTCTCTGTTTTATACTTTTTTATACATCATTTACTTATCCTATTTCTACTTTTTCCACATCATTTACTTATCCTATTTCTACTTTTTTCATAACTCATTTTTATAAATTTTTCAACATTTTCTTGTAATTTTACTATTTTATAACAATGATATTTTGTTATTTTACTGATTATTAAGTTTTTATTATAAATAGTATAAATTAAATTTTAAACTAAAATATTTGAATAGGTAGGCTAATGATAAAAACTTTGTTTTCTAACAAAATACGAATAAAAGAAAAGAACACTTAATAGAAAAGCTAGCCGTGCATTTTCTATAAATGCACGTGCCCTGCTTGAAAAAAATTTCAAAATTTGCTTAAAATGGCCAGGTGCAACACATACAATAACGATTTTTTTTTGTGAAATGAAATAAATAATTTCTATCCATTTTAAAGAATACTGGGTGAATTTAGTTTTAAAAATTGATCTGGTCCGAACACGAAAGTATGTTGAAAAACTACCTGGCAGTTTTACAATAAGTTATAAACTGCCAAACAATACCAAACAATATGAACAAATAATATAATGAGAGAAAAAAACAATATCTCATTCACAGCAATTCGTAAACAAGGAATATAACGCCTACTAATATTAAAAATTTTAATCTGTATAACACGCCATTGTCGGCATAACAATACAATGTTACCATCAAATCTATAATTTCAAATTATCTGAAAATGACGACATATCAATAAATTGACTCAATAAATACTTACTTCCCTGAAATTCAGCACAAATAAGAAGGTACTAAGGTAATAAGTAATAAGATTTACACATTGACAGTGGTAACTACGCGAAAACAGAAAAAAAAACAAATGGCGGAGAGAACTCAGAAAATGAACAGGCGGTAAAATACACCAGCACAAGAAAGAAGAGCTACTAACAGCGGTTACGGTGGGTAAGAGAACTAAAGTAGCCTTACATTAGAACTTGCTTACATTAGCAAATGTATATTATCTTGTGATTTTTTTTTTTTAAAGAACAAACCAAAATGAATTTATTTTAATACAACGCCTTTACTTGCTTTTTGTGGCCAATTTCAATGATAATCTGTTAACTCTTGAATAATACATAATTAATCACATCAATTACAATTTACCATAGGGTTAAAATTTTTTTTACGATTGTACCAATTTTGTAGGTAGGTTGTTAATGAAGGTAGATTTGTAATATAATAATTATTAATAGTAAAATTTACCCAAAGCACTTAAAATATGCAAGCTGTTTCTTCTGAGTCTCATACCATGCACGTTGGTATGACATATATTTACGTACGAATGAATCTGTGATTCAACTACACTTTCTAGTACAGGTTTTTATCAAAGTCAAATTCACCCATTTTTGTCCTATAAAATATTCATATTAATATTTATTTGTGTCGTAATCTAACAGAAAAACTTTTAGTAAAAATATTTTTTCTTACACTTTCTTTTAAAATGTTTGAAAACTTTTTAACATGAATTTCAAAACATTACATTATTGAAATTACAAATGATTCATTTTCAATCACTAGATGTGTTGAACGTCTACAACTGAATTGGAGAGAAAATCCAAGAGCAATTAACTTCTCTAAATTCAGTTTTATTCTGGTTTTAGGGTTGGGAGAAACGATCATTTATATAAACGATAGAATTAAACGTTTATATAAATGTTAGAACTAATGATTCAAATCACATAAATCAATTAGTTGTCGAGATTATTATCACCGATTCGATTCATAAAAATCATTCACTGTATCCGAAGTCAATACACTACAGTAATGAATCACTGTAGTGCAATGCCAAAAGATCATGACAGCCAATTTTGTTTAACGTACCGGTATACATAAATAAAACTGATTCGTATCAGCATATTATATAGTTAGTATATTAAAATTTTATTTCCCATGGCTCAAGTTTTGTAAGCGAGAACGTGTCGGATCCGTAACCATGGACACATCGGTTCGAGTCAGACTTCACATACGTATATTTCTTTTTAACTTATTATTTATTTAGATATATTGATTTGTTAATAATTATTAACTTCTGTGTGTGTTATTAATCATGTTAATCTCTGTAAACATTTTTGAATTAAAATGAAAATTAGATAAAATTATATTTCGCTAACAACTTAAAAATCCAGTTTTTTATAAACTTAAATTATTTAATGTTATAAACTTGAATCATTAGAATCAGTATTTCTAATAGGAGCTGCAACTTTAAATCATTTATGACGACAGTTACGATTTTAATGAGCAAACTGAAGTGTACTCTCTTGACTGCTAATGCTGCACATAAAATCTTGTGAACAAGATCTTATTTATAAACTTAAATTTTTTTTAATGTTATTACTGAATTATTGTTTTGTAATTTTTTTTAAATCAGAGGTTAATAATTATTAATAAATCAAAATATTTAAATTTTAAAAAAAAAGTTAAAAAAAATATACGTATATGAAATCTGATTCGAACGGTAGTGCTTTTTCCTTGTAAGAGCCAAATATTTCATTAATAAAAATTTTTTTAATTTTTTTTTTTTCAATGAAAATATGAATCAATTATATCTTTGAAAAACTCTCAACAGAGCTTATTACTGCAGTTAATAAAAATTCCAAATGTTTTTGAGTTTGGGGATTTTTGGACACTTTTGATCCAGTCGATTGCAATCAAAAAGAGTGGTGTACAATTACATGTTACAACAGTCCTAAATCCAAAATTTCAACATTATACGGCTTATGGTTTTTAAATATATACGCCGAAAATTGTCAAAATGGATTCAGGATTGATCAAAATGTATATTTCCGTTTAAATCTGAAAAATGAAATTTTTCGCGATTACTTCGTATAAGGAAGTAAAAATATGATATTTTTATCCAGCTAATGTTAAAAAAATTCTACTATGATTTCAATTTTTAATAATCGTTGTAAACGTAAGCAATACCAAATTGTTGACCTATTACAATGAACTATTTAAGTACAAGTCAACATGTGAACAATAAACCAGTGGCTCTTTACTAATTTTGTTTATTCTGGAATAACAAATTTGATTTGGTTGGTTGATTCGTTTATTTACAATTAAACCATCAAAAATTTCTTCATTTTATACTTTACAGTCCATGTCACAAGACAGGTCCGGAACCAAAATTAAGTATTACATCAGAGGATGGAGATGAATGATGTGTAGGCGTGTGTGAAAATGCCATGCCCGACCGGGATTCGAACCCGGGACCTACGGAATGAAAGGCCGAGACGCTACCACTCACGCCACGAGGGCCGGCAAGACAGGTCACCTGTCTGGCAATATCATTACTGATTGACTGCAGCCGTTTCAATAAACAAATCATTGAAATTGATTCATCATGACTAGTTTCGGAATCTCACTAGTCATGAATCAAGATCTTGTTCACAAGATTTTATGTGCAGCATTAGCAGTCAAGAGAGTACACTTCAGTTTGCTCATTAGAATCGTAACTTTCACCATAGATGATTTAAAGTTGCAGCTCCTGTTAGAACTACTGATTCAAAGGAATAGAATATGAGATTTGGATTCATAGAGTTAGAACAAATGATCTGAATCTGAGCAACAAATCATCAAATCAGTAGCCGACTATCTGATAGGCATCTTGTAAGAGCTTACTAATGGATGACAATCAAATTAATTTTATTTTGTGAAAATTTATCATGCCCAACATAAATCAAAACCAAAACCTCCAAAAGAAAGGTGAAGACCTACCACTCTACCACAAAGATTATCATTTACAAATTATTGGAACTTTTAACTGCATATTATATTATTCTAGATATAAAGTTTCTTTACATAGAATGGAAATTTGTTTCAAGATCTATTTATTATAATATAGAACTTAGCTAGGTTTTCAAGAAGAAAATATATTTTAATACAAAATAAACTTTTAACACCCTTTAATACTTTCAGAATTGATTGTTTGTTCAGACCACTTTTGTAAAGACAATTTACTTTTGTGTCAATGCCGCTTTCAACCTTAACTCTTAATGTTGCATGTTTGTCCAAGCAATTGTGAACAACCTGGTTTTTTTTAATAAACCCCTGTTTGATGTTTAAATCTGTTTATAAATTAGTACTATTTAATAAAAAGTTACAATCTGGCAGACAAGCCAAAATGCAATATTTTAATGCTTTGCAATGAATTTTTTAAAAAGTCATGACAAACTAAATTTCCTTACAAGACACACTCTACATAGCACTATTTTTATTTCCGAGAACAGAAAAAAATATGATGGATTGGCTTCTAAAACATGAAATTACTCTCACATTAATTATTAGAAATTAAATTTAAAAAATATGATTGGTTTAACTGTATAACGACAAAGAGACTTATCTAAAATTCTTGTAATTAGTCTCTCTTATAAGGAGACAGGATACTGATATGAGGAAATCATAAAGTCCTCATGAAAATTGTACGTTGTTGGCTACTGAACATAGATATGAGGATGTGAAGTTTTCTACTGCAATTAGATATCATTATTGAGCAACATCATTGAACAATACTGGAAACTAGTCATCTCATTTATGAAATTCTATGCCATGAACTTTAAACAAAGAACTGCCTTTAAGTATTTACATTAAAAATTATTTATTCAAAAAATTGTTTTTTTTTTCTATTTAAATTGATATTGGACTGTTCTTGCTCATATTAATCAAAGTTTTAATTATAAAGTTCTAATTCATATTAATCAGAATTTTAATTATAAAGTATCACAACATAACAAACACAGTCTTGTGGTAATTTTTAATTTTCTGTATTTTAGACTTCAGTTATTGATATTCATCAAAACTTTTTCCTTACAGTACTTTTCAATATTTCATTTGTTGAAATTTATTTCAACAAATAATTTGTTCAGGGATGCAGTTGGAAACACAAAAAACAGGGCAGGGGAACATAGTAGAAACTTGAGTGCCCAGACAGAAAACATCAACTGTTAACATTAGGACATCTCCGAAACATGGTCCACAATCATGCATCCCGCTAAAGACAATCACTTAGGATTGCATCTTATGAGGATAGATTGAGAATGGTACAATGATTGCAGACTATTTAATCAAGGAATGTTGGCAATACAATGCAGGAAGAATTTCAGGCATAATACACAACAGAAATGAATTGAAAAAAAATTTCACAGACTATATATGCTCATAGAGATATCTTTAGAGTAATCATAGATCGATTATTAGATTGGTAGTCCATTTACTTGAAAAAAACAGATACTCTGATCTGTTCACACAAACAAATTCTGTCAGACAAACTATTGCATAAAATCTCTATATAAAAGGACCGCAATAAAAAAAATAATCATTCCTCTAGTTTGAGACAGCACCTTTGCCTTCTTTCTGGAATGTTCTGATTAAAATGCTTGGCAGGCTCTTCATTTTTCCTAAGCTACTAATTCATTTATTATTTTCAAAAAAATAAAAAGAAATTAGTCAAAAATGGGAGTCATCTAATAGTTGCTGAAGTGAATAAATGAATAAAAGCATAACTCCAATATGCAACAAATTTAACTTCAGTTAATGTATTATAACTATGACAAACTGTAATAAATCAGCAGATAAGAATAGAATCAATTTTTACAAATCTCATATTAACAAGTAGCACAAAAATGAAAACTGAACAAAACATGTGTATTTTATAAATAAGGATTCAACAACATACTCAAACCAACGACAGGAGGCCATCAAAGGATGGTCATCCCACAACATGATTTTTTAATTCTCAATTTTTATAAAGCTGTAATCCAATATGGAACTATGTAAATTCAAAAATAGGCAAGAAAAAAACACTAATTATACACCAAACAAATTGACCATCAATGGTCAAAGTGTAGAAACTTTAACTGCAAACCGGTTTAAAAAATCCTTTAGCAAAATAATTGAAAATTTAACCAAAAAGATCAAAAGAAATAAAATCTACAGCAATAATAAAGTCAAAACAGTTAACAATTCTATGGTGATGAGATTTGGCATATAATAGTTTAAAAAATAAAAATGGCAGATTGTATAATATCCATTCCAACATTTTTAAAAAATATACCCGTTATCCACTTGCTCATATAGTAAATTGTGTATCATTAAAGACAAATGTCCAATTCACTTTACAACTGCAGAAATAGTTCCATTGTATAAATTAAACAGTAAAATAAATACCAAAAAATTATCAACTAATAACATTTATATCAAACCTACCTAAAATATGAGGTTAGGGGTTAATACACTACTTTGCTTATGAATTCGTATTGATAAATCAACTGTATTGAAAATCAATACAGTTTCCAAAAAGGTACAGATACTAGACTTTAGTTCAGGTTTCAGATTTTTATAAGAAAAACTTGAAAACAACTTTGCTTGCCCTTGCTAAGACTTGACACAATCACAAAAAACGTTTTAAGACTATGTGCTTACAACACCCATTGGCAAGATAATGATCTATTGTAATATAGGGAAAATAAACCCCAATCAGTCACAATAAAAAAAAACTAAGTAATTTTCAAATATTAAATACTGAGATCCCACAGAAATCAGTACTAAGACCTTTTTTGTTTTTATTATATATCAATGACCTTTTAAATCTTCTGCCACAAGAATGTCTGTAGCATCTGCTGATACTACCTTATAATCTAAAAGGACAAACATATAATAAAATGGAATATTAATTAAATATAGTTTCAGATTGGCTTAAAGACTGGCTTAAATTATTCAGATTATTAATTAAATTAATAACTAAATTATTAAATTATTCAGATTGGCTTAAATTATCTCTGAATGTTGAAAAGACAGTATATACAGCATTTACAAACTATAAAAACAACACTAATATATTTTCTTCAAAAATAAACAAGAAATAAAAAGAGTGACAGAACCAAGTATTTAAAGTTACCTATTGATGTGCATATGAAATTTTAACAGCATATTGGAAATATAAAAAAAACTATTTTTTTTGCTTTATGTTTTTACAAAATTGGCTAAATTTTGAAAAGACATTATCCATATATACTGGATTGGATCATGGTGTGGAGCTAAACATATAAAAAGTACTTATGCATTTATTAAATTTATAAAATAGACCACTCTACCCGCAGAAAACTTGTTATTTTATAAATTCTTACAAATAACTACATAGTTACAAAATAATTATAAAAATTCATATAGTAACTAAAAATAAAAATCATTATTATTAATTAGCAAAAAGCAGGCTTAAACGTAGGCAAATAAAAGCATCTATTCTGTACCATGTTTATAATGAACTTCCAAAAAGTCTTAAGAATTTGAATGAAAAAATTTATAGACATGACTGTGAGCATTTAGTTTCAAGTAAAGGGTATGTAAGTTTAAGTTTGTAATTTTTAATTATTTTTATGTAATCAGTTTTCTACATAAATAATACTCCTGCAAAACTAGTCTTATAATAATAATAATGGCTAGTTACTTGTATGTAACTCACAAATAAAACATACATTGGTAGATCAATAACTAGGAATAGCTGAGGAAACCTCAGAACTTGAATACAAGATCCACCAGTAAATAATAATAGTTAACTAATCAGTATTAACATTTTTTTTTAAATTACCACAATGCAATGTTGTTACTATAGATAAATAGTAAAAGCATATCTGTTTTTTGCATTAAATTTTTATTTTAAATTAAAAGAATTTTTGAAAATTTAACACTTCTGTAGTAAATTAATTTTCAACAATGGAAGTGTTAAGTTCCTCATGCTGCCTTTTTTTAAAATCAGAATTAATATTTTATAATATGTTAATAACCTAACATGCAAATTGGATATATGGATTGCAAGTTTGTTTACCTAACTTGAATTTATTAATCTAAGATGAAATAATCACTTGTATAAATACACCTGTGATAATTTATAATCCGACTATAGTTAAATAATGTATTCATAATTTAATACATTATTTAACTACAATAATGTATTCCCAAATTCTATTTAATTGTAAACTAAGATTATTCGCTATGTAGTGAAGCAGTTGCCTGCTTACGGTTCTAATAAATATGAAGTTGCAGGAATGATTACAACTGACCTTCAGAATTTTGGAAACTATTAACATACAAATAAGTCCTAGATCAAGGTAGTTTAGTTTCATCATGATCCTGTTTAGTTTAAAAAAAAACTAGAAAACTAAAAAGGCCTACCAACAATCAGATAACTAGAAAGAATATGCAGAATCACCCAAATCAAAACAGTACTGCAAAAACGGCCATATTCGAATTTACTTTTTCAATGTCACCATAAAACTAAAAAATCGCTATCATAAAGGGCAAAATAAATATTCATTATCGATATAAAACTGTTACGTAGTTCGTGACAACCTTTTTATGAGAACAAGTAAATGCAACCCTCGGCCAAAAAATTGAAAACAAAATTGTAACAAACTGAAGCAAAACTTTAACCGTTTACTTAGTAAATAACTAGTATAACTCTAGGACCAGAGTCACATTTCACAATGTTTTAGTTTTATGAAAGTAATAGTAAAGTATCTTAGGGCACAATTAAAAAAAAAAACTAGTAGTGAACAAAATAAATTTCAGTTAAATCTTAAATCAGGAAGGAAATATATTTTCACCGTATGCTAAAATATGGACATTATTAGGAAATGTAAAAACATATTAAACATTCAAGAAGAAAAGAGATTAATTTAATAACCACTCCCCTCCACTACTTAACAAAACATACAAACTGCAAATATAAATTAACACCAACGAAAAAAAAATGACTATAGCACAGAAAAATACAATTCATCACGATTAACTTTTTTTAAATACTCTTAAGTTCCTTACCAGCAGATTAAATTATCCTGTCTAAAAACACTTCAAACCATTCAGTTCATCAGAAGTTTGCTTACATGCACGAAACAATTTCTAGGTTTTTATTTCCGGTTTTTTTAAAGAAAAATAAATTTAGAGAATGAGAATTCCACGAATCAAAACCTGATATTCAGCCCACTAAAAATTTAATTACATTGCTTGGGTAGTTTCAAAAGCAATTACTTACTGGGGGATAGATCATAAAATCAACTTATCTTAGTAACACAAACCCATTCTACTAGCGGGTAAAATAGATTTCCTCTAAAAAATGAAATTCGTAAACAAGTTTATCAAGGAAAACTTAAGATTAGAAAAAATAATTAACAATAAATTTGTATTTTGGAACAAAAACTGTGATTAAGATTATAATTATTAAAGTTGTAATACATTTTAAAATACTTGTATTTGAATTACTATTATCAAACATTTCCATCGGTATAATCAACATGTATTTTCAAACACACACTACTGTATCAAATTATTTTAAAAATAAATATTCAACTTCACGAATTAGTTTATTTAACAATTCAAATAAAAGGTAGGGTCAATAATCAAACATCAAAATAAAGAAAAACCTATTATCAACATATGTCCGGAAATACTTACTTTACCGGCTATCCGCCACTTCTATTTTTTAACAAAAAAAAAAGTATTTATTTGAATAAAATAAGTAACCTCATTTCTCAATCCATTTCAAAATCGCTGCTATGTGATATTTTAATTAATTTTTTTTTTTTGGTCTATTTAAATGTTGTGCTGTTAAAAAAATATTACGCGTTTTATGACAAAGAAAATGACAGTATTTATTCAAATCCGTTCATAAATAACAAAGTTATGGCAAAAATTCTTGAAATGAATTACTCTTAAATTAAAAAAAACTGTTTTTCTTTCTTTCCGAATAAAATGAAATAACTCCGACACATGTTCGGCTGTAATAATTTTTTTAATATAATCATGTAATAAATTATAATAATAATGAAAATATTACAATAAAATCCTACTGAAATCATGAAAATATTATAAGTAATATTAATATTGAAAAATAATTTGCATTACATGTGTCCATTTATTGAACAAACAATGAACTGTTTAATTAAAAATGAACTGGTTATTAAACAAACTGCCCTTTTTTACAATTAAAATTTATTTAATAAGATAAATTTATTTAATATGAGAATAAACTACTGTATCAGATAATAAAATATTAATAAAAGAAACTAAAGTAGCTGTTAAAAAGAATAGCAGCCATGATTCAAAATAAATGCATCCAAGTATTTTTCTATTGGCTTCCACATTTTTTTAAAGATTCCAGGTGTCCAATGAATCTTCTCAATCCCATTTAGAATTCTTGTGGCCAATTCTTCTGTGGTATCCACAGAGGTGTCAAATACAAGTGTCTTTAAGTGGCCTCGTAAAAAAAAAGTCAAGAGGATTGAGACTGGGTGACCTCCATGCTACTGATCCTCCTTGACCAATCCATCTGTCTAGATATGCTTTATTTGCCTTTACTAGGATTTGAACCTTAGAACTCTCGACTTTGAACACCTTACGGTAGTTCTGGAGGCTAAACAGAAAAAGAAAGAAGAAGATATGCTTTAGATGAACTCAAATTTGTAATCTGTAATGAGCCAGAGCCCCATGCTGCATGAATCACATTTTGTTGCATGTTTTTAATGTTATTTTCAAGTAAAAAGTGGAATCTTCAAGTAAAGTGGAAGATCAGTAAATGTAAATATCCTTCACTACCGAGCATTTTGGGTAAAAAATAAATAAGTGGTCGGCCTCCCAAAATACATTTGCAGAAAACTGAAATTGGTGAACATTCTCCAAGATAGTATAAAGTTTTCAGTTGACCACATGTTTATTAAAAATGGCTGATCTCGTAAATTTGGTTTCATCAGTAAGAAAATATTTTTTTAAAAATGTGGATTAGTACATTTTTGAATAAGCCATTGTCATAGCCAAACATGATAAGTATAATCTGAAGGTAAATTGCCTTATAATCTCTGATAGTAATAGGGATGGAGTTGGTGCTCATGCAAAACCTTCCATATTGTTGCATTAATATCATTGATGTACATACTAGCATTTGGGGAGATAAAACTGTCTGCATCCATAACAGAATGTTACACTTGCTCCCAGATTAACAATAAATGAGCAGCAATAAAGAACTGCCAGACTCTCTTTTTCGTTCTTTTGATCTCCTGGTGAAAATACTGCAATGAATACAAATAAAACTTTATAACAATCCTTCTCAGGACTTTTTGACAATTGGCTACAAAATAAGAGTGTGCCAAATTAACATATTGTGGGTAAATATGGACTGGAAAAAAGAAATGAAAGAGGGAACTGAGTTATTGAGTTTTGCATGAAGTATAATTTAGTAATTGTCACACCCAGTTTAAAAATCATTATAGAAGAATATACACAAGGAAAAAACCTGGAGCAGACATTGATAGCGACCATAATTTAGTGATAATGAAATGTAAACTGGGATTTAAAAACCTGAAGAAAAGGTGTCAGACGTATCGTTGGAATTTAGAGAACTTGAGAAAGAGGAGGTAAAAAAGAATTTTGAGCAGGACATCGCAAGAGATCTGAGTAAAATCGATAAAGTTGAAAATATAGAAGAAGAATGGGAGAATGTTAAAAAGGAAATTCTTAAATCAGCAGAAGTGAAGTTAGGCGGAACAAAATGAACCAGTAGAAAACATTGGGTATGAGAGGATTGGGTATTCCAGCTGATGGATGAACATAGAAAGTATACGAATGCTAGTGATGAAGGTAAAAGGAACTATTGACAGTTAAAAAATACTATTAACAAGAAGTGCAAATTAGTGAAAGAAGAGTGGATTAAAGAAAAGTGTTCAAAAGTGGAAATAGAACTGATCATTGGTAAAATAAACAAAGCATGCAGGAAAGTAAAGGAGAATTTTGTGGTACATAAATTAAAATCTAATAATGTGTTAAATAAAGATGGTACACCAATTTTTAATACAAAAGAAAAAGTTAATAGGTGTGTGGAATATATTGAAGAGTTATATGGAGGAAATAAATTAAAAACTAGTGTTATAGAGGAGAAGAGGAAATTGGAGAAGGATGAAAAGGAAGTTACAATACTGAGATCTGAAATTAACAGAGCATTAAAAGATTTGAATGGAAGAAAGGCTCCTGGAATAAATGGAATACCAGCAGAATTACTGCGCAGCGCAGGTGAGGAAGTGATGGATAAATTACACAAACTTGTGTGTAATATTTATGAAAAAGGGGAAGTTCTGTCAGACTTTAAAAAGAGTGTTATTGTCATAATTCCACAGAAAGTAGGAGCAGATAAATGTGAACAATAAAACAATTAGCTTTTATGCATACAAAATCTTAAATAGAATTCTGTACAGAAGAACTGAGAGGAGAGGAGAGCAGAAGACCATTTTTATTTCAGGAAAAGTATAGGGACAAGGGAAACAATTTTAGCACTTAGATTAATAATAGAAGGAAGATTGAAAAAAAAAACAAACCATCATATATAGCATTTATAAACTTAGAAAAGGCATTTGATAGTATAGATAAAGTATTCAGAATTTAAAAAAATGTAGGGTTCATGTAGAGACAGAAGAACAATTGCTAACATTTACAGGAACCAAACTGAAACAGTAATAATCGAAGAACATAAGAAAGAAACCGTAATTAAAAAGTGAGTTCTCCAAGGATGTTCCCTACCACTCTTATTTTTTAATATTTACATAGAACTAGCAGTTAATGATGTTGAACAATTTAGGTCCAAAATAAGAGTGTAAGGTGGAAAGATAAAGGTGCTATGATTTTCTGATGATAATTCTAGCCGAGAGTAAAAAAGATTTAGAAGAAACATTGAATGACATGGATGAAGTTCTATGCAAAAACTACAACATAAAAATAAGCAAGAACAAAACAAAAGTAATGAAATGTAGTAGAAATAATGTAGATGGACCACTGAATATAAAAATAGGAAAAGATTACAGAGGTAGAAGAATTTTGTTATTTGGAAAGCAGAATTAATAAAGATGTATGAAGCAGGAGAGATATAAAATGCCAAATAGCAAGAGGGAAACGAGCTTCTAGTCAGAAATATAATTTCTTTACATCAAAAATTAATTGTTTAATGTAAATTAATTTGTTTTCATCAGGAAAACATTTCTAAGGGTATATATTTAGAGCATAGTTTTATAAGG
>JAAAKQ030145471.1:0-10934 GCA_010016005.3 Zanna intricata
GAGGCCGGCTACGCAAGTTAAGACTGTACTTTTCACATATCCTTGAAAAATCAGTATTATTAATTTGTTATAATACAATCGGTTTTTACTGAGTTTTCGATGACTATTTTAGTGTCTGCATATAAATAAGGAAAATTGTCTTCTTTCTTATAAAAATAGATAGACCATCTGTTATAAATATATTAATTATTGTAATATTATATTAATATTAAAAGAATTAATTGGCTTTACAAGAAACGGGTAACTCGTAGATTTTGTACAGTTCGGTATCATAACTTTGTATAATGCTGATCGAAGAAAGATTGTGTACTGTTTAATTTTTTTAATGTTTGCGGTCATAATTTCAGCACCGTAAGTCAAGCAGTAAGTTGGATACGTTGCTCTAACTTTCCATAATACGAACAGACGCTGCATTTAGCATACTCGATGTAAATCGATGTATAAATTGAGAATACTTCACCTACTCGCTCGTAAACAATTCTCGAATATTCAGAATTTGATTAAAAAGAACCGCTATGACCAGAATACTGGAAACTTGAAACCTGATAGGGATGTTCTCTTTTAAGTAGAAAGGGGATTTTTTTCTCTTATCCTGAAAGGGGGGAGTGAAATGGAGTAGAAACCGGTTTTAAAAATTAATTATATTTGAGACAGAATGCTTAATATTTGTCAGAAATATTTAATCCCAAACAAAAAATACTGCCATTAAACTTTATTTCAGGTTTCCAAATTTTCCTTAAAACAAACTGTTGTTGTAGACGCTTATTTTACCCGCATTTTATGACACTTCGGATCTTCCTAAAACATTTTTCGAACAATGAAATTGGATTCTACAACTTTAATGTATTTTATGAACCTGTTTTAGTGGAAGCTGGAATTCTGCTGGGATAATAGATCTAACAATATCCGAATAAAGGTTTGGCGCTTCTCTTTTATCTAGCCTTAGAATGTAAAACTGGACACACGATATAGATAACAGGATGGACTCCTTATTCTGATAAATATTCAAAACCCCTTGAATATAAATTTTCAACTTGGATACAGGTAATAAGTATAGAAGTGTGAAAAAAAATTTTTTTTAAACTAGACTTTTTTTTTTTAAACTATCCTTAACAGAGTTAAACAAAATATATTGGTTTTGTGTTTCCAATCGATCTTACTTTACGAAATTTTTTTTTTATATAACAATTTTAAGATCAGATACATAATACAATATTAAAGTACATTTTATACAACCCGTTCAGACATCGAATTCATAATGACTTTTACAAAAACTGGATGCTGATTTCAGGAACTTAATGTTTTTCTTGAGTTCAAAATACAAAAAGGGATTCAACCCTTGTAGTTTTATAAACAGGTCTATTCATAATACCGCTTACAAAAATTTAAATAATCTGATATGTATTTGTAATTAATCTGTCTGCAAAGTCTGTCCTTCATAAAAAAAAAAAAAAATCATTAAAAATAATTGTTTGATTCTAGTGCCCAAACCACCTGTTTAGCAACGAAATCTTTGATCATTATTTTTTTTTTGACTCCATTCCCTATGACTTAGTGCTAGATTTGGTAGGAACAGTTACTTTTATACGGATTTGAATACTAGTGGTTGAGTTTGAATTAACCACGCTTTTCAGGAATGGTCGACCTGAGATTGCACAAGACTACACTTCATTTACATTCATACTTATCATCCTCATTTATCCTCTGAAGTAATACCTTACGGTGGTTCCGAAGACTAAACAGAAAGAGAGATAGGGTGTAGTAGGAAGATGAACTTAAATCTAGTCCTAAACTTATTGATGCTGCTTAACTACTTATTAGTGGAAAGACTAAATAATTATTTGATTGAGGAAAATTAAAATTAGCTTAGACCTTTACTAAAACATTTGAAATAACATGAAACAACATTTTTCAGTAAAAATTATTATAGCGAACTTACTAATGCCATATGATAATATCTCCACGAACTTTATCCTTATATAGGATGACGTATACTTAAAATGTAGTTCTAAACATTTTCACAAACCTACTTTGTTATCAAATATGGCGGTTCATAATCTCGCTGAAAAATTATTCGATGTTTTATCTCATTCAGATAAGGGGTAATAAAAACATTTTCAACGCATCCGAGCACGCTCCAACCTTTGTTATGAGTTCTGTGAAAAGGAAGAATCGATGATTCAGCTATGCATCAGTCGTATCAGATATTTCATACAGTTCTCTACCTCTACCTCTACCTTTACCTCTTCGATGCTTAAGTCGGCTTTTCCGTGCTACTAGGAAAAAAACGGTCTATGTCTATTGACCGTAGATGAGTAAAGTAGCTTGTGAGAAATAATTGACAGTAATGCGATCCAAAATATCAGTTTCAAATATAAACAAGAGGATTAATCCCCGGCCCAAGGTTTTTAAGATCTGAGCAGTATATTCATACAGTTAAAATCTTCTTCTTTTTTTTTTAATTTTGTTAATCGTGAGAAAAGGAAGGCTGAGTTCATTTGAAACACCACGTATGAATTTGATTAGGCTTCGTTAGTACGCTTTCTAGACATCGTCAACAATCATAATAGAGAGTCGATCGATCTATTTGTTTTCGTTTAAGGAAATCGACGCTTCTTTATCCTTTATTAAGATGTTTTATTCTAGCAGTCAGATAGTGAACCTCGGTACCACTTCTGAAATTGCGATAAATTAAATTTGCTTTGCCGATTCGATCTCGTGCAACGACTGAACACAATTGGTCTTTTCTTGAAAAAAGCCATTATTCTTCAGTTCTTATCTATACGCCTGTAATTCTGTAAACGTTAAGACATTTTCAGAGGCAACCTGTTTCTACTTACAACGGGTTGTTTTAAAGGTTTTTTTTAGATGCAGTATTGGATTTTTTTACTACAATGGAATTTTCTTTATTGTGATTATCTATTTTTTTATGAAGATAAATATATCGGTTATAATATAACAAATTACTAGAAAAGTTTAGCCTAATAACTTCATATTCCTGAATTGTCATATTTTTTGAATATGCGACAACTTAAACAAAAAGCAACACTAATGAATAGCGATAAAAATAAAATAAATAGGGTAAGTGATTACATTCCCTTACGTCAAGAGATTTTTCGAAAGGGCAGAACATCTTTTCCTTTCCTTCGTAAACTCATTTATATGACTTCGTTAAATTAGGAGTCGCCATTTTGCGTAGTTCATTCTTTTATACCCATACTTATTGGAAGTGTTAAGTAGATTGTACAACTGAACTATGTCGGAAGGAGGAAAATTGCTCAGGAAATTTTATTTTATTCCAGATTGTTACAAATAGATAAAGAGTAAAGATAAAATGATCGATCATTCTTGGAAAAAGATTGTTTTTGTGTGTAATGTATTTTTAAATGTTTTTATTAATTAATTGCCGAAGTAATTATTTTTTAGACCAGTACTGATTTTTTACTTTTATTATTGTTTGTGTTGGTCGACTTGTTTAGAATTTAATAGATGAATGAACTTTAAATTAGATACAGCTGCCTTTGTATCTGTAAATACTATATTTACTTGCTGCCATACATTATTTAATAAATTGTGTAGTTTTTCTAATATTCCAATGAACTACAGACTCGTTAAGAAGAATAAATTAATTTTTTTTTATTAAGCATTATTGGTATTTAATGTATATGTGGTATTTATTATATTGGTCATTGTAAAATAATTATGGAAGTTATCCTTTAGAAAATCGACTAATTACAAATTCAGTTAACACGTTACTTAAACTTAAAGAGCACGATTTTCATTTTGTGCTCTTTATGCACAAATGATTTGTGCATGATTTATCAGTTTTTCGGAATGATTTTCAGTTTTATCGGAATATGATTTTCAATTTTAAAACGTGCTCTTTAAGTTACGTATTAACTGATGTTGTAACAAGGTCGGAAGTAACATTGAATTAATTGTTATTACTCATCGTTTTAAACGAAAGCTGAAAGAAATATTTAAGGATTTTGTTTGATAGGATACTTTTCAAAGTTGATATTCTTAAAACCAGTTTTATAATTCTGACTGCAACTAATGAATTTGTAATTTTTATTATTATAGTCAAAATTTTATAAAGTTTGTATTACTCTTTTTTTTTCTGTTTATTTTCATTTTCTTTTTTATGGGAACTGAGAATAAAGGAAATTTTAGTGTTTTATAAATATTGTAAAAGTAAACAGTTTTTTCCATCATCAGTCATTTGGCATTTTACTGGTTGACATACTTCTCCATTCCTTTGTGCTAGAAAACATTGCTTGAGGATTTAATATTAACTAAATTCTCTAACAGTATCATATGCTATTGTTTGTTATCTTAACATTTTTATTTTGTTACTGTTGGTTAATTCTATTTGCCTTTATAGCTACAGTTTAAAGTTTACTAACCCATTAAATTCTTCTTTAATACCACAAAGATCTGTATCTTTGCATTTCTGGCTTCGAACGATTCTTTTTCGCTGTCATAAAGTGATATTTTTCTCATTTTATGCCTGATTTCATATTCTCTCTTATGAGAAAAACCTTATTAATTAACAAAGCAAATTCGCTTTGGTCGTATGTAAACCGTCTTAAATGCAGCGATTAAATTGCGTTTTTTCAACAGAACTTGTAACATGTTTTGAAGATTCAGCCGTAAACTCCATAAAGTTTACACCATAAAGCCTAAACAACTGTTCAGTATGTGTTCCAGTAGTTAAAAAAAATTTTGCGAGAAATTTCAATGGATCCTCCAGTGGATGTTTTCGAAGAAAAAATAAAGAACGTCTGTAAAGATATCTGCCCAAACAGTTTAATAGGCGCTTTTTTTATGAATTAAGAGAAAAATGCATTTACGCACCCCCCCCCCATAAATGGGGGAGTGTGGGCTCACAATAGGTTCCGCTAGATGTTAGTAAGAGCGTATGTGTGCCTGGGAATACCGACTAAACGACTCAAGTCTCCCAAACCCTGACCACGATTAAGCATACACATACCCGGAAGGTGCTTATGAGCTCAAGAGATCAGGAATCCAGTGCGTCCGTCATCACCGTGGCCCATTCAGGCGAACGCAGACGAACAACGGCTCAGCAGTGGGCTGTCCCTTGCCCCCATACTCGCCGATGTAGTTCTTCACTTAGAATAGTCTCGGGCTTTGACAAAGCTAATCAGGTGCCCTAGCTTCCGCTTGTTTTTGGAGGATAATCCGGGTTAATCATACCGGCGTTGTACTAGCGGTGGAGTTCCAGTGTTCTTCAAGGAGCATAGTCTCAACTATGTTTTCAGGTGTTGGCAAACTCAGGTATTCGTGATTATTTCCTAGTGCATTCCATTTAGAGCAACGAAACACAACATGCTCTGCGTCGTCTAGATTTCCGCAATATCGACATTCATTGTCATCGGCTGTACGGCAATTATGTAAATAAAATGTGTGTTTATGTAAAATTTTGACGGCCACGGCGGAAGAGCCTTGGCTCGTCTAAAAACTGGGTGAGCCTATACCTGAGCCCACCAAATCCCCGAAGAATCCACGGCCTAATAGCAGGAATTAAACGGCCGATCCATGCACCAGTTGTCGCCTCTGTCCATCGTGCTTGCCATCTCTACCATCGTACCATCGGTACATGAAAAAATCAACCTCCCCTTGATATCAGTTGGCAACATTAGATATGAGAAAAGCAACAACGAATAAATAGCGTAGTATGGTGGTCATTAATGCCTTTGTGAAGAGTGTTCGTTGTAAGTAATAATTCTAGTTCAACTTCAGTTTTTTCCAAAATCCCTTTGTGTTAGCCCAAACGACTTGAGTCTGTCACTCTCGTATGAGAGTAAGAGAACTCAATAATGTCTGATGGATTCTTATGAAAATGTAATTTTATTAACAATAAAATTTTGCTGTAGAGGCGTACCATTTTTACAGCATTTTGTTTGCTTTGTCTTTCATCTAATATGAATCTGCTCTTTTACAATCTCTATAAAATCTTGACATTAGTTTAAAGTTTAATTTAAATATTTTACAAAATGTTTAGTTGCCTGTTAAAAATCATGAACAAACGTACGAGTATTTCAATTTTCTGGAATTTGTAAAACAACCATTGAAGATTTATCAATATCCCTTTGACTAATAGGTTCACACGGTGGCAGGTGACAGTATAGTAAATATATTCACTTATTATAAATTATTACATTAAGCAAGCGTTTATCGGGAATTTTTGATTGATTGCTTTTTTCTTCGGAAATTTTACGTTCTTTCTCGCTTCATTATAAGAACTTTCGTGTGAAAGGTGAAAAAAAGTTTAACAGAATTGCTTCTTCAGAGTTAATCTTTATTCAGTTTTGAAATTTGCGCATTAATTATATCAATTTTCTCTTTAATTTGATTTTTTGAAATAGCTGAAAAAATGAGGCATTATTCTTTAAATCAAACATTAAAAAATATTGATATAATTGCAAAATGTTACAACATTTTGCAATTATAAAAGAAGTTAATATATAATATTTATGAATTTTATAGGGAATGTCGATTTAAAGTGTAACAATCAATCAAACAGATTTATTTAAATGTTCCATTTCGTTCTTAAGATTAAACATTTTCGTTACCATAACATTTAATAGTCTACCTACTTCTAGATTGTGAGTTGCATGCCTTAAATAAATTGTGAGTCTATAGTTTTAAAAGCTATACTGTAAAATACTTTTTTTGTATAATAATCTCCGATCCGCGATGTGATAAAAACTTTCTACATTGCCTAAAATGATAACATATGAAAACATTAACTTACATAACTAGAAAATACGAAGTTGATAGTTAGTCGCAGTAGTAGATTGTCGTTATCTCGTAAAATGTGTTTCGTATAAATTTAGTTGTACTTGGAAGTAACATAACATTTATCTTGTAAATTTAAATTTTGCAGTTCACTTATTTGATAAGCCTGTATGTACAGGATTTATTTTTTATGTTTTTGCAGCAAAAGTTTCGGAAAACGGAACATGTTACCTTTAAATATGACCCCGTGGCACAAATAATCAATAGATTCTGCATAAGTAATAAATTGATTAAAAGAGCGCTAAAATAATAAATTATTTTACACGTTAGAAAACTGTCTTTCTTGAGACATGTTCGGTGTACTTAGCTTCTTGCTTGATTTATTTCTTACGTATGACCCTACGCATTCACTGATGGATAGAGTTACCTTCCTACGTGAAAGCATATTTATCACCTAAGAAGCTTTCACCCGACTTTTGATTACCGAATGTTCGATTTTACATGTTCAGCGAGACGTCGGCCGAAAGCAGTGAGCGATTAGCCATTGTCAAACTACGGCTCGCTAAGTTTGTCATTGCCGTGGGAATCGTCAATACGAGGTAATAGCCGCGAAGAAAACATCCTTACCTTTTGTTCTCTGACCCTTCCCGCTCAGATTATCGTATGGGTTTTCTATCTTTTAAGTTCTCACTTTACTGATGACCGATGCTGACCTGTCTGATCAGTTTTGTGCGCGTCTGTATTTATTGTCAAATCATTACAAGGAATACAATCATCAAACCAACAATCTCTTGGAATATGTAAACTAAATCTTCCCAGCATCACGATGTTCTTTATCAGTCAAAAGGGATATGGCTCTTAACGAAGGTACTATGAACATATAAAAGCCCTTAACCAACTTTCCCGATTCATCTCATAGTCACAAATCCAATTATATGGACTAAAAATTATCAGTAATTCATTACGTGTTAACAACAAAAGATATTTTAAAAATATCCTCAAAATATATATTTCGTATATTTAGGTTATAAGTAATAAAAATAGGAATTTTTTTGTTTACTTTTTCCATAATGAAGAGAAGCTTTTTTTAAATTTCTAGCGTTAATAGAAAAGATAACTAAGTTCATCATCGTTATTTTTTATTAAGCTGATGTATTTCAGACACACCGCTTAGCTAAAAACAGGAGTTGGAGTATGATAATTTCTTTGACTGTGATAAACATTTACTTATTTATTATAAAATAATAACGGAAGAAAAATTATATTTCAAACTTGACAGAGATTAATTAAATAATTATGTTGGTTGTCTGAAACTTGTAAAATGTTTAAAACAATTATTAACAATCGTTTATTCGGATATTTTTAATCTTATCATTTACTGTTATTTATTTTATTATAAAAAACTTACTTATAGGATCATTTACGAAAATGATTTATTGTAATATTTACAATGTATTATTATTGACATACACTGTTCAGGAAATAATTCTCACAACAGGAGAAATTCGCCTATTATTGAAGGAATGTTGTATAAAACGTATTAATAGCCTACTAACAAAGATTCAATGATGAAACTTTGAATTTCGACTGTAACAATGGATTACATAAGCACCACGTTAGTTACACAACCTTGTTAAAAACCTTTTCTAACAATTCTAAAAGGATCATTTAGAATTGACAAATGATAATATGTAATATTGGTAATTGGAGAGTAAATCTGTTAACATAAATTAATGTTTATCTGAGAATATGATTAAAAATAAATAAAGGACGGAGAAGTAAGTGCGTATTTTGGACATTGTTATTCTCCGAGTTGTTTTTGTTTCTCCTTCCTAGTTGTATGCGTACTCGCAAAGTGTATGGCTATTTATCCAGATTCCAGACTAGTCAAATGTCCGTAATGTATAGCAGAAATCCGATGTGCTTAACTTATCTTGATTTGAAATGGTCAACTCTTTTTTGGATTTCTTTCTCGATCTGAACGGTGAAAAAATTCCTGTGTTTCCTATTTTAATATAAAATAGAAATGAAATTTTGAATCTTGATTCATAGAGTCGAAAAAAAAGAAAAATAAATATTAAAATATTAATTTAAAAAAAAAATAATAATATGCAAATAAGATATAGAGAAATATTAAGTATCGATAAAATTTCAATATCTTATGAAAAGTTATGTTGGTAGTTTGATATTACGGCTTTATTAACACTTCCGATCGCATTTGGAAACTTTTAAATCATTTCCTCACTTGCGTGTTTCCCTTCAGTGTACAGTCATTACGAATTACAGTATGAAATAAGTTTTTATGCATAATCGGAATAAACTTGTATTCGAATTTTAATTTTTCTTCATAAGTTTTGACCCATTACAAAATTGATTTCTCATCCCGTCATTCTGATTGATCCTCAGTAAGTTATTACTTAAAGAAAAAAATGAGTTTTGTGTTAGAATAGATTTTTATTTTTGCGGAATGAACTTTTTTTTTTTGTCTACAAATAGATTGTTTTTGATTATAGTATTAACTGAAAAACTCAAGCGTATGTTTACGTAAGCATGCGCTTTGGACGTGATGTACTTGATTTTTAGGAAAGTCTTCTTAATTAATTAATTAACCACAATTCTCAGGAGCGGTCGACCTGAGATTGTACAAGACTACACTTCATTCGCATCATTCTAATTCATCCTCTGAAGTAATACCTAACGGTAGTTCCGGAGGCTAAACAGATAAAGAGAGAGGAAAGTCTTTTGACTTCATTCGAATTCACACATATCATCCTCTGAAGTAATACCTTACGGTAGTTCCGGAGTCTGGTCTGAAACAGAAAAAGAGAGAGGAAAGACTTATAAAAGCCTTTAGGAAAGGCTCGTCCTATAAAATTGCGTTGCGTAATATCTTGGAAACAAATAAAAATGTGTTGTAATCTTATTATAGAACGAAAATGTAATGCTTTCCCATACCTGGATTCTGGAAGGGAGCCTAGTGGTGTAGATTTTGTATCTATCTGTAAATTACTTTCTTATACTAAAAAAAAAAAAAAAAAAACCTAATTTACGAAACGAATTGAATATTACTTCCTATATTATACGTAAGTATCGTATGTTTTATGTTATTTGAAAACATATCGCATTTCATGACATGAATTGTTGTTGACGAAAATTGTTTTAGTTATTTTATTATAACAAACATACACGTGTTCGTAAAATGTACCTAGTCATTGCAAAAATACTGTAGGCAGCAAAAGCAGTGCAGTGCATACAATAATTTCTGTTGTGTTGCGCTCCACAAATAGTTCTAAGCCTGTTGCTTGCATTTAAAAAGTTGATCTTGTTTATTTATTTGTATTTAATAAAAATAATGTAGAATTTTTAAAAAGTATTAGGCCAAAATATTTGTTAAATGTTATTTTCTTTTACATAAAATTATTTATTTGTCGTAGATGATGTATCATCCGATGTATTTATTCTTGATTATTGTAAATTATAGTTTATGTAGTATAAATGTTGTGATCTTTACAAATTCGCACTGAAGTAATTCGCTTGTGGGTTACATTGATATCTTTTCATTTACAATTACTTCCATTATGAGTAATCTACTTACTTTTGGTGTAGCGGATGAATTCTAATAAATCTTAACTGTGGAATTAAGAGTTACGAATTCCTTTTACATTTTAAATTCACCTTTTTACCTTTTGTGTTAACGGAAATTATTACCCATGTTAAACCTGGTATGTTTGTTTTAATTTTTTTAATGCAGGATTATATTTATACTGGGTGCGTGAAGCTTTTGAATTGTAATTGTAAATATATTTGTCAAATATTGTGTTATATCTAGGTTTAGCCTTAAATTGGAACACCGAAGAAGGTAGATAGGATGGTAAAATTAACCATTTAGCACCCACATTCAAACAAATAATAGTAACACTTTGCTTGTAGGTACAATAAAGATAACACTACTACATGTATTAACTAAGTGGGTTTTTTTTAGTTTTATTCTATTGTTATTTTTATAAATTGATAAATTTTTAGAATAAAATAGCGGTTATCGAGAATAAAAAGTAGTAAATACAAAGTGTTTTCATCCAATTAATAAATTGGACCTCTCCAATAAATACTGCATTTAATGTGAACAAACTTTTAGTAAAACCGGAAAATAAATATTTTTCTATTTTAGTAAT